>VZTO01019049.1:0-117255 GCA_013400615.1 Syrrhaptes paradoxus
TTTTTTTTCAAAAAGCCATGGCACTTAAAAATCAATAGCTTTGCTCTTGACGTAGCTGGAGATAGAGCAACTTTTAGAGAGTCTAGATGGGGGCACACAAACCAGGCACCATTCTTTGGCCAAAGGAACCCTGGAAATGAAATCCCCCCAGCTGGGGTTTGGGCAGGCTTTGCTGAGAGAAGGGCAGAGCTGGGGGCAGCCCGTCCCCCCGGGTTTGCTGTAGCAGCAGAGGGGAAGCTGTCTGGGTTGTCACTGTCCTTCACCTTCCCTTCTGCTGTCCCCCTTCCTCCTCTGGCACAGGACAAGAGCTCTGCTCTTCCAAACCCCAGCCGCAGAAGTGTTTCAGCTCTATTATGTGCATTGCCCCAGAGCTATGGGGGACGTACCAAGGAAAAAGCGAAATTATCTGTGCACACGTAGTCTCTGTGTCTTATTTCCCCACACATTTGCAGTACCCTCACCACACCATCTAACTGCAGATACCTGACGTTTTTCTAGAAGGCAGCAGAAACTCCTATTTTGAAAAAGCAGTGACTTGCTTGGTGACCCAGTAGTAAATTAAAATCATCACACACCATGTGTATGAAATAGAAAATCGAATTTTGGTGCAACAAAACTGACAGTTCCATTTAACAGAGAATAAATGAATGCAGACTCCTGTGGATGAGTGACTGATTTAAAGAGGCTGTGCTGATTTTCCAAGATGAGAAAGCTGATCACAATACACACATTTCTGTGTGACACAGTTTGTACACCCGTTCCAATTGTCAGTGAAATTAGGCTTAAAAAGTATTAAATCTTAGACACTGGTGATATTTCCCCATTTTCTTGCTAATTTTTGTAGAAGACCCACAGCCTGAATTTTAAGAAATATCCAAGTGTAGCCAATTCCAGTTATTTCAGTGGAACTCTCTCTGGACACAGTCAGATCTTTCTACACCATCGAGGTGTGCTGCCTGAGACAGCAGAGGTTTAATCCTGCATCTTATATCATCCTTTCCCTTTCCAACTTCCTACCCATTAGCACAGGTATGCTGCAGAACTGGAAGAAGCAGAGGTTATTTCAGTGTGTTTACACATGTGTAATATTATATTCAAAATACCAAAATGTCTCATACATCAAGCACTGCTGCCTGCACCCTCTGATTCCAACAGGACAGAAAAAAAAAAAATGCTACAGCAGAACTTTATAGGCAAAATTCAGCGTTCTCCACCCAAAGCACAGTTATTCACACGTGAAGCAGTCTGGTAGAGAAGCTTTGGGTTACTTGTTTCCCATTTGGGCATTGGTTGCTCAGTATACTTGGGAGGGGAAAAAAAAAAAAAAAAGGTCTTACAATTATGCCCTTCTCTCAGAAAAGAGTGGTTCTGCAAGTATTGCTATAGAGTTTCCCTTTTCTATAGTTTCTAACACAAACTGGGGAAAGTTACATTCAAGCTGCACTAAATAGTTGTCTTCATTCCAGATCAGCGGATTAAGCTCAGGTTTAAAATTAAATGTAAATTACAAATAAGCATTCAGGAAACGTTAATTAAAAGTATTACGTTCCTGACTCATTTATTGCTCAGCAAGGGTTCCTAAGTATCTTAGCAGGAGAAAGGGGCCATTCACGTTCTTCCTTTTTTGACCAAGTCATTGTACATGTCTTCGGTTATCCATTTGCAAGTTAATGCAGTGCCAAAGCAAAGGTTTTCATTTTGAAGAAGTAATATTTCACAGCGAGATATGCTCCTGCAAGATGTAAAACAATCTTTTTCTAAAGCACTGGGAATTAATCAGCCTTTCTCTTCGTTGCTACAGAAAGGGTTCAAATGGCATAAGATGCTGATTGCTTAGATCCCAGAGTCTATAGAAATCCCAATACGATTACATTTTTGTCCCCTTATTATCAGAGTTTATTGTGTCTCGGTGCTCAGGTTTTAAGTAGTTTTCAAGTAAAAAAAAAAAAAATAAATTAGGAAGAAGGTATTTTCTGAGGCTCCTGAATAACGATCGTGTTAGATCAGAGCCCCACATGAATGTGTAAGGTGGGGCTTGCAAATGAATAGCAGAAGGATGGTTCCCTGCCACTGCGTGTGCGCTGGATGATTTCATACCGTCCAGTAAACCCGTTTCAGGGGAGCACTGCATTGTCCTTGCTTTAAAACCAAACTCCTTCAAAGGCTCAGAGGGAAAATATCACGCAGAGCTAATGTGTACCAGTGGCAGTGCTTCTCCCAGCCCACTCGCAGCATTTGATCTTTATAGTTCCCATCCTGGAGTGATTTGGGCTGCGGAATTCTGGAAATGTCTCCAGTTGAAGTGCTGGTGTATTAACCTGCTGTACTCAGTCTCTTTTGTTTCTCTTTACCAGAGTGCTGCTTGCCAATTTTTACAACTACAGCAGATTTTACTATTCAAACAGAACCAGATGGAACACCAGTTCAAAGAACATGTCAGAATTAAATATTTCTTTTTTTAATTAGTTGCTTCTGATTTATGCAAAAAAAAAAAAATTAACATAAGAGTGGGAGAATGTGCCGTGAATCCAGATGCAACACAGCCCACACAAGCATTATCTTTTCTCTGTCAGAGACACAGAGGCCTTTTCTTTCATTTTTTTCTTGTCTTTTCCTTTTTCCTTTTTGTTTCTGGATTTCATTTTTCTTACACTTTCTGCATCTTTTCCTTGGCTCGAACCAGCCCCATAATGATGACTGAAGCTCTCTTTGTGTTCACCAGTCTCACTTTTTCATCATTATCTTATATTTTCTCTTGTAGAAACTGGCTGATCTGCCTCTAAAAAAAAAATACTGTACTCAATACTGCAATCCCAGCTTCAGCATCTCAGTGTGACAGCATCCTTTGAGTCTATTCTTTATTTTCATTTGGGGGAATCTTTACACTTTTGTTTTTTTCTGCTGTGGAAAAGGATTTGGGCAGAAGGGGAAGACTGTGGGGAATATTTCAACTGCTAAAGAAAGTTCATTTCCTTTTTTGCTGCCAAGCATTCCTATTTCTTTGGCATGGATGTTTGCTCATCTTCTCTTTCATGCTTCCCCATTTTTGCCAAGTCACATAAGCATCAGATCAGTAAAGCGTGCTGACCGAGGACAGCGTGTGATCAGCCGCTTTCTCTTCTGGGGCTTTCAGGATGTTGCTGTCAAGGCCAATGAGAAAGACTCCAGTGACTCAGGAGACATCTTACCAACAGCAATATTTTCTCCTCACTTTTTTTCCGGAGCTGCCACAAATATCACTGAGAATTTTGCATCGAGATCTGAGATGGTTTACAGCCTTAACTATTTTCCCCTAAGCCTGGGATGAGTATTTGCACCCTGTCGTTAATCAAGGAGTTGTGCTCTTGTGATGACTGCTCATTTCAAGGATGAAGACTTTTTGAAGTTAATTTTCAAACCAAATTAATGAAATTATTTTCAGAATTTCTACTAGAGCCTGTGCCGTTTTCACTTAGCATTATATTCTTTACTTAAAGCTCAAGAAATAAAGGAATTAAGTGAAAGCTGTATATACATCATGGGAGAGCGTGATCGGTCAAATCAACAGCAACACCTAATAAAAAAGATCAACTCTTCCTTAATTAAATATTTGACAGGAGAGCAGTGAAGTGTCACAACAGTTAATCTGGCCCAGAGCGCTGTATGCTGTCTAGGGAAATGACACAGTTCTCTAAAAATATTTACTTTGGTATGTTGTGTCAAGTGATGGATTATACAGCTTTTCAAGCCACAAGGGATGCCCACAACAAAAAGCTTCCTGTTGTTAATCAAACTCCGGCACTTTGTCCTTTATTTTCTCAGGCTGTTGAACAGACCTACAGTAGGAGTGCTAAAAGCTGGTAAAGCTGCTCCCTTGCTACCGCTCCCTCAGTGACTGTATTTTCTTTAGCAAGGCAGATTTTCGTTCTGAAAATAAGTTCTTCCATACTATGCCGTGCTTATGCATGACATCAGGAAGCAGCAATATTCATTTCAAGTCATGCATGTTGTATGTTCTTCCTTATGCAGCAGTTTGCTAAGATTTGCTACACGATATATTGTTCAGAGCTAAATCTGATTCTTTTTTTTCTTCTCCTTAACTGGTCTCTGATAAAATGTGAATGCCACCTCTTGCATATCTATGTCTTAAAAATGTGTCAGCCACCCACATTTCTCAGAGACAGTAAGACAGCAATAAAAATATTTTTTCCTGGATGCTAAAAGATATTGCAGAATAAATAGAGAGCAAGTAATTCATATGTAGAAACAGCTAGCGTCTTGCAATGTGCTTTCACAGGAAAGAAATTGATTTTAGAAGTAGGAACAACTGCGGCTTTTTTTACATTAATATTTCTCTCCTGCAAAAAAAAAAAAATACACACTTGGGATGCTCCTCACTTCTTGTAAGTTAGGGGCCAATTTCTGCAGGCAAGCGTGCTCCCGGTCTTGTACTTACCAATAAAGGCGGTCACATTGCAACACAGGCAATTATCAAAGGATAAGACCCTAAGGCATGATTTTCCAGAAGAGATATGCTTTTTAATCTGAATGAAAGTGAACAAAATTTGAAAAAAAAAAAAAAAAACTATCAACATACAGCAGTTAGTCAGAGCTTAAACTCTGGTCATGGAAATGAAATGTCATGGTTTCAGGTTTGGAGACAGCTGCCTGTCTCAGGTCGCAGCCATTCCGCATGGAAGGAGTCACGGAATCCCTTGCATCCTCTAGAATAAATACCAGATGTTTGTTTGTCATGTGTGCAGAAAGTTAAGTGTCAAATAATTACAGGGAGATGCATTGGGTGTTCATCTTCAGAAGTGCTTTATTCCATCACCACCTCTCTCCAGTTCATTTTAACGTGAAACACAAGTTCTTGATAGAAAACAAGGCAAGAAGCCCAGAACGAAAAGCTAGCTGTTAAAGATTTGGGTTACTGTCTCAGCAGCAGGAGACTAGACCTGAGGAAAATGGGTTACCCCCAGCCACGTTAACACCTGGAGACCTCCGTGGAGGGGACATACTAAGGTGACTGCAAATTACAGATACTTGGACTCTATAAGCCTCCAAAGAGCCTGAGAACTGTTTGGTGACACAGCTGCACTAGAGCTGCCGTCCTTCGCAACGGTCACACCGGTACCACAGTGCAGAGGAGCCGTGGGTGTCCTACCACAGCTGCATTTTGGTACCTTTGGGTTCCAGTTGCTAACAGCAGTTGAACATCAGCTCTAAGCAGTCCCCGTGACGTCTGTAATACGTGTTTTATGCACAATTTTGTATTTTACAGAAGGTAAACTTTCAAAAGACAGTGGGAGGAAAACAAAGCTTGTTACAAGGTGATTAGTGAAGGTGAGCTGAACAGCCCCTAAAGATGCATCGTGCAGTTTCCAAGGCAGCCTTCTGCGTCATTTATTCCTGTCACCTCACCTAGAGAAGAAGATTTACAAACACCCTTGGGCAGCACGGAGGGGTGCTGTGTTGCCGTTCTGTTTGTACGAGCCCGGAGAGGAGCAGTTCCTGCAGAGAACTGTCAAAGGGAGGAAAATGCCTTAAGCTCTGCCACCCTCCTGGACCACTGCACTGAGTTAAAAATTCCCTTCTGTGTCTCTGCTGCCCAACCTCGCCTTTCTTGTTTCCGCTGCTCCTTCCTCACAAAGCACCGGTGGAGAAAGGTTATTCTGTTTTCCTCTGTCGGCTTCTGAGCAAACACCCCCTGGCACGTGGTGGGTCAGGGTTACGGTTTGCTTTTGCAGGGGGTTGAAAGCTGTGGCACGCAGCTGAACGCTCAGCCGTCAGCCTCCAGGTGCTCCAGGAGAGGACTGATGTTGACATAGTTCCGATTTTCGAGAAGAACGTGGAGATTTGCTGGTCTGGAGAGAGAGCACATCTATGTGAAGAGGTGTTCTAAGAGGTGCCCCCCTCCTCCTGTACGGTATTCCCCAGTTACTGGAGGGCTGGTGAGGGTGCTTCTTTCCTACCTCTAGGCAATAAATTAGAGTCTCCCTCTCTCCCCGTGAGCTGTTACCTGCTGGCAGATTTTCTGCCTGCCTTTTGAATTCTGCCAGGCTTTAGGCATGAAGGTAGATGTCTGAATCCTTTGCATGTTTAGGACTTAGTTCTGGGCGGTGGGATAGATGCTGTAGGATATCCAGTGCCCCAAGAGTTGAAGAGGTGTACTGAACACCAGCACTTGGGACTGAGCAAAATTCACGCACCTGAAGTTCTTTGATGGGACAAGCCTGAGTTGCCTGAATGGCCAGTGACTGGCAGCTGTAATTGTTAGCTCAGGCATCAGCTAATCAAACTTTCCCCTAAACCCCCGATGTTTTAACTTGGTTTCAAATACCTAGAACTCTCGTAATAGGCCATTGCTTGACTTTCTTCACAATGAAATACTTGCTGTATATTAAAAAGCCCCTACTAGAATCATTTCAAATCAGTAGGAACAGTGCAGGCTCGGGACCCTAATCATTTCAAACCTGAAGAGCTGTTTCAAATTGTAAGAGAAGCAGATCATTTAAATAACTTAGCTCTGCACTCCCTCAGACTTCCAGATTTTCAAGTGCACTTCAGCCGGGAAGTGAATGTGGCATTGGCCATGGCTCGGTGCAGCACACTCTACAATCAGCAGAGCACAGTTTGGAGAGCATTTGAAGTTAAGCTGAGATTGCTCAGAGCAACGGTGCCCAGATCCCCCCATTAACTTTCAGATTGCAACAATCCAACATCTGAGACTCTCCAGTTATGTTAAATCACTTGATTGTTTTTGTAAAGCAATGCTGGAATATTTTTTTTTTAAGCCTGGGGTTTTTTTTTATCACGACAAAGTGTGTTGTCGTATTTCAACCCTAAAGACAAGGGCTAAAACCTTGCATGTAGACTTTACCAGCCTTAAAAACTGGGCCAGGTGCTTCGCCCCGAAGCTGGTTCTGTCTGTCCCACACAAGGCTGCTATTCCTGATTTGGAAGACTTCGGAAAGCCTTGCATAGGACATGGGCACGGAGAGAGCAGCCAGTCTGTCCTCAGCAGCACTTCCTTCAGCCTTTTGGGAGACAATGCAGAGCGTGTTGATTTAACCGCCCCAGCGCCTTTGGGTATATGACAGACATCCAGGAAAAAGGATGCCTGTGGGACACAGGGGACGATGTTCTGCATCCTGCGTCCTTTGGAAATAATGAAAAGCCCGGGACATTCATGGGACATTCACTTGAGAAGGTTTAATTCAACCTGTTATTGTCCTACTAAGTCTTGGACAAATGACGTTTAGGGGAATAAGTTACTCTGATTAATATTCTGTGAATAGTGACATTTGATATTGAAATTAAATGATTTCTTTAGGAAACAAAGATAAAGTTCTAGCTGAAGAGAAGGAGGGTGATGAATTTGATTCTAACTGCTTTGTTGTTCTGGTTAAAGAAAGGTGGCAAGGCAACGGCAGGTGTTTGAAATGTGGTCACCAACCCGGCTGTGAGAAGGTTGTGTGACTGGTTTCAGACATTTGGCAGCTGGACCCATGCACTGGGACAAGGGTTTCTTTTGCCAGCAGAACTGACCCGAGTGGTAGCTGCACCCCTGCACCCCACCTCATCCTCTGTGATGCCACATGATGAACTAGGTCAGGAAACAGATCTGGGCGACAAATAAATAACTAGGGGAGGGGAAGGTTACCCTACATCACTTGTCCGTGTGTTTGCAACGTAACTTCATAAGGCGAGGGGAAAGAGCAAGGATGAGTGAAGAGAGAAAGCCTCCAACACGCATTCGTGTGCACACCGTAACACTGGTTTCTCCACCAAGGTCAAACTGCCATTGTTTTCTAATGGTTCAAGTTCACTAACTGGGCAGTTGGAACAGAATTCTTGCACTTGTGCCAATGCTCCTTTCTGTTTTCTTCAATACCTCAGACAGGACGAGCAACTCATTTGCCTTTTTCCCAACAAAATCCCACAGGGATTTGTAATTATCTTGTGACTAGCTAATACACCGTGGGATTCATTTCTCCTCTTCTCTTTGCAAGTGATGAGCTCCTGGGTTTTAGAAAAATTCTTGTTATCTTTCCCTAAGTGCAGGACTCATATTGTGCTGTTGCATTTCATCCCACTTCTCATACTCCCCTCCTTGGGGTCACCCAGTTCTCGCTGCGTGACTCTCCTCTGTATTGACAACGTCTCGCAGCTTCGTGTCCTCAGCAAATTTTATTACAACTATGTAAGGCAGTTAATGAAGATTGTTCACCAGACTGGTCCTTGAGGAACTTCTCCAGTAACTCCTCTGCAGTCTGGTGGTTCCCTCTCGCACTGATGGGGTCTCTGGTTCTGCCCCCACCGAGGAAAGGGAATTCTCTGGCATGTGAATACCCCTCCTGGGTAATAAGGCAGGTGTTCCCATCTGATGTAATGACACTGTTTACAAAAGAGGGCATTATGGCTATGTTATTATCAACAGTATGCTGCAATTTCCTTTATATAAAATCTTTATTATCTTTGTAAAACGGGGTGGGGGGGGGGGTGGAGGAGGTGTGACTTCTCCATTACTGCTCTGCTCTGAACTGATTGTCTCAAGTCCCAACTCCTTCCTTACCACAGGTGGATCTAGGTCTTCTCCGCTTTGTTTCTGGAATCGGGACCCAAGGAGCCATCTCAAAAGAAACAAAGAAAGAATATTACCTGAAAACATATCGCGTAGATGTCAGCTCTAACGGAGAGGACTGGATTACACTGAAGGAAGGAAACAAACCTGTTGTAAGTCTTTTCTCTTCCATCTCTCTTCAGCCAAGAAACAGGCAATTGAACTGTTTAGTTGCTCTCAGTTGGTAAAAAAAGAGGAATAAGGTATCACAGGTTTAATGTCAGAATGACCAGGGTTTACCATATCCCAAATCCAAAAGATAGTTCTTCTCCTGGTAGTAATGGGCTAGATAAATTCTTTATCCAAAGCCAAAAGCATCTGAGAAAGGTGCAAGGTCCTGCCTGTTGTACCCACCAGAATTTGAGTGGCTTGGGTCATTTTCCTGAAGGGTGCTGCTGTTTCCTAGTTTGCCAGAGATGTTGAGATTTTGAGAAAAACATTATGGGGAAACTTTTAAAAAGTGTGTAGGTCTCCCATCTGCAGTGGAGCTCTGGATGTGCAGGGTGTCGGTGCCTCAGCTCCCTGTACAGCTATCCACGCTGTCTTGCAGGAGTGCCAGGGAGTCATTACCACCTTGTTAGACTTCCAGGCATCTCAGTGATGGGGGTCACACAGACAGATAATTAGGGACATCTTTCCATCCTTAGAGATTTTTATCACCTGTGATAAAAAAATCCTTAGAGATTTTTATCTCTGTGACCTCCCAATGGAACAGCTTTAGACACTGGCAAGAAAAATCTTCATTATCCAGTACCATGAGCATAAAGCTCGTTACTGAGAAGTCAGTTCTGCTCCAGCTCTCAGGTGAATAGTCCCAGTGAGGCTGTGCCTCCCTTCCCACCTCGCTCAGGACGTGCCCCAGGAGCAGCATCCCCGGAGACTGCCGGGGGCTGATGCAACTGGGAAGGTTCTGTGGCACCTCCCTTTTGTGTGACCGTTCCGTGGGGGCCAGAAGAGCTGTGTCATATTAAACTCTGTCACTGGAACCATATCTAGCTCTAAATATTTGGTTACTGGTTTGTCCCTGATTCGTCTGTAAGTGCTGTGCCAAGCACACCACATTTATCTGATCAAAATGTTTCACACACACATCGTTCTTCTGTGGAGCACTTTGTAATAAAAAATTAATCCTGAAAGCCTCTCTGTGACAGGCATTATCCTGGTTGTACAGAGAAGGAGCTCTAGAAGGTCAGTGCCGCAGTGTGGGCACTGTGCAGGGGTGTATGAAGGTACAATAACTGACTTGCCCCCGTCGCAAGAGGAGCCAGCGCTGGGGCTGGTTTGAGACACAGGGTTGCCTGGCTCTGGCTCCCGTAATCCGAACAAATGCCTCCTTCACAGTCAGACTGTGCCTGGTTTTCACTAACAACTTGAACTTGTAAAATTCTCCGAGAGTGTATTTTACAGGAGTTTCTATTGTACCTGCTGCCCTTAATTAGTGAGAACAAGTCCTAAACCTGTGTTATTTGTTCAAAAGGTTTATTTAAAAAATCAGCTTTCTAAAATGATGTTTTGCTGTTGATCAGGACAGGAAAAAGCTGTGCACCAGTCTCTCTCTGGTATCTTTATTCAAGTGAAATGTGAAGGAGACTTAGCTACTGAAGGAACAACGAAAGCAGGTCTCACAGCCGTGGGGCACTAACCACATCCAAGGAGTTGCAAACTTTGAGAAAACTATGGCAGGTCTTCCCAGAGGAAGAAAAAAAAGCCACTGGAAAGAAACACAGCTCCGTTTAACATCTCTTGCTAGATGCAAAACTCCTATATTATATTAGTTGAGCTATAACAGAGGCTGATGAGTTGACAGCTGTGTGCCGCTGGCCTCCGCTCCAAACCAGTGCAGTTATTGCAAGTAACAAACAGGAAAGTGGACAGTGTGTGTCTGTAAGGAACTGGAGAATCTCCCATAAAAGGAGAGGGGTTCATATCCATGGGAAAAAAACAGGAAATTTGTCCTCTCTACGTGAGGAAGAAGCAGGAAACTGAATCACCTTCTTTGGACTAGAACATTGCAAGGTTTCAGCTCTGCTAGGAAGGAGAGCGTCTGCAGGATCCTCAACATGAAAGCACAGCACAATCCTGTCCCTTTGCCTGGAAGTCTCATTGTTCACCTAATTTGACTGTTAGCCTCAGGGGATGTTGAGAAAATTTTAGATTTTAAATAGACTTGCATCTCAGTATGCAAGGAGAAAGAAAGTCTGAGTACTTGTTAAAAATTATTTAAAAACGGAAGGTTAACGAAGCAAGGTTTGCACGACACATTTTGCAAAACAAGTGAGCCCAAGGGCATCAAAATAATACATGTTTTTATCCTAACTCCGTATAGAATTTTTATGTGGTCTAATTGAAACCCAAACCTTTAATTTGGTTTTTGCATCGTTCTACAAGTGTACGAGAAATAAAACTGCTCTAATTGGTCATCGAGAGATTCTTCCAGGACACATCAGTCCTCGGATGATAAAGACCAGAGTATCTCATTCCTGCACATAGATCTGGGCATCAGGAACACCTCAGAATAGGCAGGGAGCAGACAGACCCTTGTTGCAATCTGCTCCCCAACGTCTCTGAGCACCCCTGGTCTGCTCTGCACCACTGTGTTATCGGGCTCTGCGGGTGGCAAGTATTTTTCCGTAGGATTGAACACTTTGCATCTTCTTTTTTCCTCCTGAAGGAAAGCTTGTCTGTCTGCAAAAATTATGTTGGGAGTTTCATTAAGTTGTTCCCCAGGCAAGTGTTCTGCCTCATCCCCCCCAAAACGACTCTGGTTGTACTTCGCATCATAAGTGTAAAAACCAGAATTGTAAACACCATGTAAGAGAAAGCCTAACAAATATGTACTTTTCCTTTCCCCACAAAGGTGTTTCAAGGGAATAGCAANAAAAAAAAAAAAGTTTAATTACTTTTCTTGCAGTTATTTTTCAGCTTCATGCAAAATACCTGAGATACACAGATATTTTCCAAATTCCCATCTTGTTTTGCATTCCTAGCCCTCCAGTCCTCCTCTGTCATGCTGCTGGTTTTAGGTGGTTTTCTTCAGGTTTCCCAAGGAACAAAACATACATAACTGGGGTTAAAAGCGTTGCAAGGTACAAACAGTTTCATCTGAAGCCTATTCAAGCTACTAAACATAAGCCAGGTTGCAGACAGTGATCAGTATTGGAATGCAACTCCTTTATTTCACACAGTTAACTACCAAAATAAAGTGTCTGAAGTGCTTTCTGAACTAACAGCAAAAAGGCGTTCATTAGCATCAAAATACTGTCTTGAAAAAAAAAAAAAACAGGCAAAACCAGGAAATTTTTTAGAAGACTTTTTTTTCTAGTTTTAGAATTTCTATAACTCCTACAAAGTGGAGGCATTTTTATATGTAAAGTAAAAATAAAACAAGTTATAGATTAAAGGAAATTATAATAATATAATATTTTTTACAAAGCTGATTTTTCTGAAAAAAATCTACCATCATTTGATAGCACATAAGGCAGTTCATTGTAACTAATTTTCAATAGTTCTAGGGGTATTTTTTTTTCCCCTTAAGGCATTTCTTTAGTCTTGAAAATGTTTCTTAGGGCTGGTTTCCATACAGCAGGAAAATAAAATTAATGATTGCTATGTCATAGAATTCCAGATTGTTCTATGGAATCGTTTTGGATTAGATCAAGGTAATATCAGCAGAACTGCTGTTGCATTCTGTGCTGGAAATCTTCATTCCTTGCTAGCAGCTTTTCCTAGTTCTAATTTATATTTAACTGGGACCATAAAAGAAGCAACAATTTAGCTTCTGTGTCATCCGAAAACACCTGACAGACTAAAGAAATAAAACAAGAAAATCTCAAGTACAGCAATAAATTCTATTTTACACAATGTAGAAAAAGATTTCCATTTCCAATGTTACCAAAATTAAGTAATCTGCAACCGAGTTTTGGCTGATTTTGGAAGTTTTCTCTAGGGAAATATTCAGAAATTCAGAGGTGACCCTGCCCTCTTTGCCTTGGCAAGAACAGAAAACAAGAATAGAGCAGGATTTTCTGATCCTTTTGGTTCCCATCAAGCCAGAAATACTTGTGGTATTTTGGTACTTCCTGCCAAAACTAGGATGTGCAAGTTTGAACAAATGAAAATTATACACAAATCCAAAAAGATTATTTTAGATGTAAGAAAGAGGCTGGTAACTGCTTGTGGAATGGACTGATGTGTCCTGTTTCTGGTTTGGTGCTTGTTCAGATTAACTATTTATTTGGTTTTTTTTCTGTGTAGATTATCCTTGCTCCGGGATGCTGGGTATGGTGTCTGGGCTCATTTCTGACTCTCAGATTACTGCATCTACTCAAGTTGATCGGAACTGGATCCCAGAAAACGCTCGCCTGATAACCAGCCGTTCAGGTTGGGCGCTGCCACCAACCACTCACCCCTATACGAATGAATGGCTTCAGATTGATCTTGGTGAAGAAAAAAAAGTGAGGGGCATCATTGTTCAAGGAGGCAAGCACCGAGAAAACAAAGTATTCATGAAAAAATTCAAAATTGGCTACAGCAACAATGGATCAGATTGGAAAATGATCATGGATTCCAGCAAGAAAAAGATAAAGGTAAGGAGGAAAGAGCTGCACTACCAAAAAAAAAAAATTTGAATTTAAAAGAAAAGCTTGCATTAATTTTTTACACACCTGTCTCTGACCTGAAAAGAAGCAAAGGTGCACAGTTGGGCTGAAGCCAAGCAGGAGGACTCCTAGGGCAGCAACCCTGGAGGGATGTGTGGGGACAGCACCGCTCCTGGGGGCAGGAGCTGGCCTTAGGATATTCCTCTCTGTGGCAAAGGCTTTGTTCATTCAACAGCTAGTTCAGCCTTGATTTCGGACACGGGTGTTGTGCCTCTGTGGCCCCTACATTGCTCCCAAATCCCATGCAATGGCAATACGAAACACTGCCAAAAAAGCAGAGGTCCTGCTGCCATTTTTCCACTGACACTGAATGAACTTGTTTGAGACACTGAATTTCTTTTCCTTTGCTTCTTTTTTTGTCTGAGCTGTAGAATGAGGTTATTTAACTCAAGGGAGTACCCGTTGGCTTTCTGAGCTGCCTGTAGGCTGCTTTGAGAGCTTCACTGTAATGGTCTGATCCAAGCCCCTCTGGAAGAAAGTGACGGAGTTTTTGACGTGTTGTCCCATCCCAACTGAATAGTGTCACAGGTGAAGCATCTTGGAGGTTGCTTGGGAATAAAGGGCAGCTTGTTCATAGGTTCAAGCAGAAACCGCAAGATCTTTACAGAGGAGGGCCAAGGGAATTTTTGGGTGAGATGCCAAGGAGAATAAAATTAGCGTGGCCCAGAAAACTTTCTGGGGATGTACCTATTGGATATATGCTTTTCAGGACATAAATTGCACCGAGTGTTTGGCTTATTTACACCAAATACCATTTGTTAAGCCTTCCATCCCATCCTGCTAGCGTTGCTCACAAAGGGCACTTCTGCCTCAAAAGGCACAACCATTCTCTGGTCCTCCAGCTCTGTTCCCCGAGGAAACCAGTGGGCACACAGTCCTGTTGGCAAACTGGTGCTGCAGTACTGGGATCACCAAACATCATTTACCGAATTATGCCCTCAAGAGACAAATGAGTGTGGTGCTTGGCAGATGGGAATCCTGAGAGTTGCTCCGTATCTCATCTGTGTTAGTCTGAAAATCAGATGTAAAAGCTGTTTTGCTGTATAGACTCATCCGTTGGACAAACCTGTGTTTCCTTAAAGGAAACGCTGAGTGGGCCCATGGATGTAGCTTTTCCAGGCACATTTGGTAAATATTGGACTTCGTTCTCTCCTGTTTTAATCTCACTGAATATGTCTGCATTTTCTCACTTCTCATCGCTTTTCATCATTTGTTTTGGGGATTAAAACTAAATGAATTCAGCCTTTGCAGTCAGCTCCTTTCGCTTGTTACCATGAGTTTTGACTTCATCATAAAGTGTGAAGAGAGTGGAAATCAACAATGGGATCTAACCGTTTTCTTTCTGAAATAGATGTTGTTTTGACATGTACTTCTACACTGTGGCTCAACGAGGGAAAAAAATAATGCCATATGCTTTCAAAGCAGTGTGCCGTCTGCTGCCTGGCTTTCTGTTTTCTAGTACAAGCGCTTGCCATCATTGTCAGAAGTTAGCAGTTTGACAAGAAAAACCAGTGTGCTAACTAACGCACTGAGCCCATCCTCAGCTTTCATCGCTACCAGAAATTAACTTTCAAGATCAATGGAATGGAGAGGGCTGGAATTCACATCTCTTGTGGCATAGTTATAATCCTTCCCAAAAATTCAAGACATTCGATAAGCTTTCTTCCAAAGCACAGGTCTTCTTTAAAGAGAATCAGATAAATCCCATGATTTGGGAGTCTGAGGCATTGAAAATGTTCATGCTGGAATGTGGTATTTTTAAATGTAAGTGAAGCTGGAAGGGACAGCATGCTGTAATGAGTCACAGCAGGAACGTGGATTAGAAGCAGCCCTGTTATATGAAATGAAACACATCGTTTCACTTGGTTAAAGTCTTGACTTTCAATAAACAAACAACTACGTTTTAGGGAAAGAGCAGTGCAAAGCTAAGCGTACCAATAGAATATGTCCAAAGGATGAAGCATCACCCTGGTTCTCAGCATGATCTTGTCACCCGTGCCTGCAGCTCCTTTCTCTAGGGCCACCATAGCTCCTTCCTCTTTGGCTGACCCAGTTTCTGCTATTTTTGAATGCACAGAGTGAATCCTGCTTTAGCCTACCTCAGGCACTCAAAGGAGTGAACATCACGAATCCTCAAATGACCACACAGAACCCCATTTTCATTTCAAAATGCGATTTATATTTCTTGTCCAGAGTCTTTCTCAATCTCACTCCATAAAGTCATCTTCTCTTTCATATGTCTTTCTTCCTTCCCCCTTTTTTGGGTTTTTTTACAATCCTCTCATCATTTCTGGTACAAGAAACTTCTGAATATCCTGCCATTTGGAATGACCTTTCTACATTTTCATGCCAGGTTTATTTTGATTTTAAAAGATATTAGGAAGAAATTTTTTTCCTCTCACCATTTTAGCTTCTCCTTTGTTTAGCTATTATTTACTAGAACTCATCTTTGTAATGAAGTACAGCAATTTGTGACACAGCCTGGATAAAAGACACTCCCAAAGTGAAGTTTTATTGTATACTCCTCTCTCCTCCCCCACAAAGACTATCAGTACGTGTTTTAAATGAACAGTCAAAATTGAATCGCAGGCAGCTCTGCGCCACAAAGGACAATGATTCAATATAATTATGATTCAATATAATTCTAGATGCCTATTGAATTCTAATGTCTATGTGTCAGTACTCCGGTACTGATGTCTTTTATAAAACAGTTTTCATTATTATATGTTGCTATTAAGACTGCTATTAAAAAGGAAGCAAGGATTCCTCAGATACGTGTGTCTGTCTACTTTATACACATAAAATGGCATTCATTCTTTCTCATGTGGTAGGTAGCTTTTCTGATCATTTGCACTATATTGTTATTCAAATATAATAATATGTAATTGCGTGTTAATTGGACCTGACAGTCCATCTACATGTGAATTCTTGACATCTGTCTTCCAAGCACGGGCAGAACACCAGGTCAGCCAGTGCCCCTTGAAGCCACCTTGGAGGTAAATCTCCCCTAGGAAATAGGAACAGAAGCACTAATGTTGAAATTACTTTTTTTAATGTAGTTGGTCACAGTCTCCCATCACCACTGGCTTTGTGACTGCCACTCTGCCCAACAGCCAGAAGGGGTTGGGGACCGTTGGTGCGTAATGCAGAGGTGTGCAGTAAAAACAAGGAAGGCTGTTGGGACTGCACTGGAAATAAAAACAACAGTCGGTTTTACCTGTGCTGGTCCTGTGCTTTGGGAAATACAGCTTTTCCCGTGGCCCGTTTGGTCTGTCCCCAGATCAGCAGAAGGAGTCCATTGAAGGCTGGGTTTTGTTCTCATCCAAAATGAAGGACATCTGGTGGCTTCTTCCTGAAGAAGGCTTCCGGCTTCACAGCTTTGAGTTGGGAGTATCTTATAAATAGCACTTCTCATCACAAATTTGAAGTTCAGTTCAAATAAGATGTTTTTTAATGTTTTGCCATTTAACTAATTCATGGAAAAGTTGAAAATACTTTACTTTGTTTTGATATACATTGTCATCTTTTGTACCTTAGAGTATTCAGTAGCTGGTATTCTGAAGTAATTTTTTACCATTAAATGGGGTAAAAACAACTGCTTTTGCCTATCTTGTGTCATAAACTCTTCATGGCAAGGACTGCTTCTTAGTACAGCTAATCCATCCTAAGGACCAAACATCTCCATGGAGGCACTCAAGGTGTTGCTATAAATACAAATTATAGCTTGTTCCATATGTGAAAGATCCCTGACAAAAGAAGCTGAAGGTATCGAACAGATGTCATTGAGAGCTGTGTTATGGCTGGAGAAAGGACAGTGCAACTCGGCAAAGAGATTTTTGTCTGAACTGTACATTTGCTGACCTGCCTTGCCCATTAGATTGTCTTGCAGGTTTGTCAGGAAGCAGATTTCTTTTCTTTCTTTCTTTCTTTCTTTCTTTCTTTCTTTCTCTCTCTCTCTCTTTTCATTCCTGTTCAATAGCAGGCTCACTGGAAGAACTCTTGCAGCTGCTGTTCCTAGAGTTTAATTTAAGCCTTTTGAAATAACTACAACTTGTGAAACTGTCACTGGGGGAAATCAGATTGAAATTTTCTCTTGAATAGTTGGATTATTATTGTAACCACTTAAAAGGTGACAGGATCTTCACCTCAGCCATTTTTTTTTAGCCTAAGAAGTGTTGAAAATGTCACCCAGTTAAACCCCAGATCAGAGCATCATTTAAAAACATGTCTCATTAAACACTCAGCTCTTGTTATGACCCTGATGGATTGGTGACTACTGAGTTGATGAAAAATGAAATGCATTACTTTTCCGAGAAGCTTTAACTATGCATTTTCCATTCTCATTTAGGACAGGAATTCCTGACACTTATTAAGTGGTTAGAATCTGGCCTGCTGCTCTCCTAATTCAAAGACTAGAGAATGAAGGAAAAAAAGACGATTGCTGAAAATAGCTTGCCTTTTTTTTTTTTTTTGACAAGTAACATTTGTCATGCTTTGCAGACCTTTGAAGGCAACACCAACTATGACACGCCTGAACTGAGGACTTTTGAACCCATATCAACCAGATTCATCCGTGTCTACCCTGAGAGGGCCACACACGGAGGGCTGGGGCTGCGAATGGAGCTGCTGGGCTGTGAACTCGAAGGTAATTGCTCTGCTAGAGATGAATGCACTTCATTATTTTCATAAATACATTCTCCACTTGGACCGCTGCTGAATACTGCTGTGTCTGTGCGGGCAGCACATGAGACTCCCACTTCCATGGCTGCCATTAGTGCTGTTCCTTGGCCTAATCAGTTCCTTCTCTGAAGACATTTGAATATGCCCAAGGCACAAATATTATTCTTTCTCCCATTCCTCTGTTGAGTCACAGTGATATTCTCCACACGGTTTTCTGTTCCCTTAGGCAGCCTTATGATTATACTTGCAAGAAGCTTAGAGCTATTAGGAGAGAATAAAGACAGGAACTTAAATTTTATGTTACCATGATACAACACTGGAAGAGATGTTTTCTGAGAATGTAAAGGGAGCTTTGCACTAAATATAACAATTATGTCCCTTGCTCCTTCAAAAGATGTGAAAGTCCCACCAGAGACTGTGGTGGGCAATGATTGCTTGGCTGGTCAGTGTCCGTGCTGTTCCTTCTGGGGGTAAAGGGGGCCTCTCTGTTCCTTACAAGCTTTAATTTTGCAGGAGATGAAAGACCAGGGAAAGCAAACTGTAGACATTTATCCTTGACATAAAGTCAAGCTTTGATTCTTGTTATATAAACAAGAATTATTGAACTTCATCGATAACTACGGTAGCACTACGTGACTTTCACACTTTTCTCTGGTGGCTGATGGTATAGTGGTGTGGTTTATAAACCCCACAGCTGAACAATGCACAGAATAACAAACCATGGTAGTCAGGGTTTCGTATGATACCTCATCCCAGGATGAATGGAAGTGACTGCTCTGCCTCCATTTCTTTCTCACCATTTCTCCCCCGAGGCAGAAGAGTTGGAGGCGTTTGCTGTGAGACCTGATGAGGTCTGTGTTGCTTTTTTAGGGAAGGCCAGATTCCACAAGCATGCTTTTCTCTTGGCCCGGAAAGTGGGGAGGTTGGAAATGCTTCTTAATTCCTGCAGGAAGCCCTCGTTTCCTGTGGGAATACTTAGTTCCTGCAGACTATTGTGCTGCTTGCTCAGAAAACACAGCACCTGCCCCATGTAAACTCACAACCTGGGGGCAAAGCCCTTTGACCACGAGGTTCCTGTAGCCACCTAGGCATCAAGAAGTGAGTCCATGGACCACCCTAGGAGAACACATTGCTCAGGGAGATGGAGGAGCCAAAGAGGAGACTGACCAGGAGAATGCCTTTGCTTTCAGGCAAACTGCAGCAGCAAGTGTGATTTTTCCCTGCAGCACATCTGCTTGCGTTTGTTTTCCCACGACAGTGTACTTCTGAAGGGTGCTCACCTGTAGGTCACCCATGGACAGGTGAGGTCAATTCCCATTTACCCACAGGAGAAGCATAATTAGTAGAGTTTGTTGTAGAACTATATCTTAAGGAGGATGTTGAATGAAGAGAAGTCACTTGGGATTTACTGAGCAGGAAAGGAGCTGAGATGAGAAAAGAAGAACGGAGGTAGGCACAGACAGGAGCAGAACTCAGCTCTCCAGCAGTAACAAGCAAGGGGAAGTTTTCTGTGCTTGAAGCATCCCAGGGGTGCTTATATGGAATGATGGCAGAGACGTAGGCAAGCTTGAGGCTATACAGGGGCACGAAGATCAAGATAAGAAACTTAACTCGATGTAGAAAGGTAGAGGGAGCTCCCAGAGGGGCTTTTAAAGCAATGTGGGGAACAGACACTCTGCATAATTCATAATAGGTACGGAACTGTTGCTTTAGCTAGAACTAGACTGCACCTGTAAAGCCTAGATCAGGGTCCTAAAGAGCCGTGTCTCATCCCAGAGTACAGCTACTTCAGAAACCACCGTCCCTCCTGACATTTCCAGGCTGAGAGGTCAGTGCATGAGACTGTATGTGGCCAGCCAGCTCAAGGGCGAAGAAGAATCCGAGAAAGGGGTGCATTGTGCATAGCTTATAATGAGTAAAACATTGTTAATGAAAATAACAGTGGGTGAGAACAGACAAAAGCCTGGATCACATTCCCAGAGGGCTTATCTTAAGCCAGGGAACTACACTCGTAGTACAAAACATAAACCTAAGCATCACACCAGGTATCTGTATTCTGGGGTACAGGTGTATTTTCTGGCACCTCGCACAAATCTCAAGCTTTTAACTGTAATGACAAAGCTCAGGTTTTTACTGGTTAGGCAGCAGCTACTGGAAAGTAATCACCAGTGAGAAGCAGGCAGGTGGCTGGGAGGGATGACTGACATCACCGGTGCCTTATTTATAACTTAAAAAATCCCAAAAGAAACTCCTTCCAGATCTACTCATTGAGCACAAGGTGATTCTACATCACGCTGCCTTCCTGCCACTGTCACCGGGACGCTGCTCAGGCGTTTCCTCTCTTGCATGTGCTCTGCAGAGATATTTCTGCAGCAGTGGGGCAGGTACGGGAGACAGCACCTGAAGCATGCACGTCTCCTGCTCCTTGGTACAAGCCCACTCGCAGGCACTTGGGTCTGCAATCAAATGGGCTTTCTACCCTGGACAGTCTGGAGCTTTGGTGCCCAGCTCTGCTCAGCCCTTGGGCTCAGGTACAGCAGAGTGCCTTGGTGCAAGGAGGCAGAACAGGTACGTGCCACCGCAAAGCAATGCCAACTAACCTGCAAAGTAGAGTTGCTTCGTTCCTCAGGTACAACACATAAAGTGTATGGTGCTCATCAAAATGTTGGTGCCGATTGCAGGCTCGTTCTCCCGCACATGCTTTGACTCAATGACTGCATTTCGTTTCAGCTCCTACTGCTGTCCCAACCGTTTCCGAAGGCAAACCCGTGGATGAGTGTGATGATGACCAGGCAAACTGTCACAGTGGCACAGGTGATGACTACCAACTGACAGGTGCAGAAACCATCCTCATTCCATTGCAGCTTCACTGTAGCTCATATCCATCACCAGTTCCCAGCTAAACATTTGCCCTGATTTAATCCCTCAGCAAAAATGGACATTGGTATGCAGTTCATATTGTCAGGGCTGTCAAACGTAGGTATCTGCCTTTTACATATGACAATACTCCTGATTGCTTTCTCAGCTGTGTAATTTTTGAAGCAAATACTAGTGACTAGCTGGAAGGGAGGGCTTATTTTCTGAGCAGGAATTTTGTCTAATCAAATATCCTAATCAAACTTTCTCTTATTATGAAAAAAGCTGGACAAACCTTTTGAGGTTTATTGTCTGAGATTGAGGAACCCAAAATACTGTTTACATTCAAGATACGTATACACTTCTGTACCTAAAATTTAGTATAGGGCTTGAATCTCAGCCCCAAACCTTTCCCAGACAGAGACAGAGCAGGTTTGTTTCATCAGAGCATACCCACACACACCCTGTCAGAGGGATTTCCATACGCTTACCCCCCAGCACTGCATTACAGCCACAGAGGGGCTGATGTTCTTCAAGCTGCCATCACTAGCAGAATAGGAGGGAGAGACATAACGTAGCCCGCATCTGAAATGGAAGAAGCTGGCTAGTTTTCGTATTCTTCCACCTTTGCACAGAACCACTGTCCTTCTGAGACAGCTGAAACCGCACCAGTACATTTTCCATCTGCTCTTGGAGGTCACTTGCTCCGCAGAGCTCTGGGTCTGTTTGATGAGATCTTCCTGTAGCTGATCTGTACATGTACAGTAACTGAGGTTATTTCTGGACACAGCGACACAAGTTATTTCATCACTGTGGTGTGCTTATCTAATAAAAGTTTATTGCTTCTTATACCCATGATGTAAAATAGCATTAAAATCTGGCAGTAGCTGTCCTCTTGGACGTTGGGAAGCCTTAGGTAAGAGATTGACTTTTTGGAAGTAGCCAAGTAGAACATCCAGCAGCAGATACAAATGGAAAGTGCAGTTTCAGCATCAAACCTTTTCTGAGCTTTGCCAGCATCTGTAAAAGCATGTTACAAATCATAAACTGAGAAACAATTCTTGAGTGGAAAAGACACTGCACGGTCACTGTCACTGCTTTTCAAATCAATGCCTCAGGTGAATCTTATTCTTTTTGAAAAGAGCCATGCAGGAGTCTGATCAAGTAGTCTGTGTTGTCTTAAGGTAGCTTAGAAAGCTTTCAGTGTTACTAAACATTGCAATTTATTTATTTTTCTGAAAGGAAAGAGCCAGGTCAGAAACCCTGGGGCTTCCTGCAAAGCTCTAGGCTGAGGGCTGGCTTGCAAAGCCCAGTAAGTAGAGACATGTTTCACATGGATGGGAACTGTGGGAGGGGAAGGAGACAGATCCATGCAAGCACCTTCCCTGTTCGTTCCTGGTTTCTGCTCTTCAGGTAGCTCAGGACTGCATCCCACGTGGCCCTGAGGGAAAGCTTACTGAGCAGAAGAAACTCCTCCTGGCAATGTTTGCCCGTTGTGCTTAGGGAGCAGTTTATAATCTCTGAGACAAGGGACTAGCCACCAGCCTTCCTGAGCACCAGCTCATTTGGGGAACTGAACCTCTTTCAGTACTAAAATTAAAAATTACTACATTGCCCTTCTACAAAAGTGCGAACACTTCAGTAGAATTTATTACCATCCCTCCCAGAATCCCTGACCAGTGCACTCCTGGGTGTTCCGGACACGGCACAAATCCTGCCATGTACTTACGATGTTACAACACTCAAATGCACAGAATTTATTTTACCAATAATTCCATCATAAACACTCTTTTCTTCCTCCAAAATGCATAGAAGGAACGTATGTAAATCTCACAGCCGTTAAGGATAGCAAAGTGGGATTTCATCAGTGCCTTTACCCGCTTTTATCCGCTCCCGGTGTGAGTGTGGCACCCACGTTCTCACGGGTAGCGTTCTCATGAACACTTCCCTGATAGCACGGGCACATTTGTGAGTGTCACAATTGCAATTCACTGTGTGCTGCGGGCAACATCCCTTCCTGCTCTGTCTGGACCCCGTACAGAGCTACTCTATTTTCGGGGCCCATAGCATTTCCCATCAGATCCTTCTCACAGACATAAAGCTGATAAGCTTGGGCATTCATTCTCGTTGGAAGTCATCATAGTCATCCTTTCTATAATGCTTTAAGCACTTGCTGGAGCAGAGAAAAGCCATTGACTGGTAATCAGCACCCCACTGTGCATTTATAATTGTGCTAATTTACTTGTTGTTTCCTTTATCAATGTGAGACTTGCTTTAAAAAGTCAAGTATTTTTAAAATATCAATTAGTGAGCTCAGGAGAGGGCCGTGACCCCACTCACCTCTTGTTTATCTGCTTGAAGGAAAAGAAAAAGGGGAAGTTTTTAATTCCTCCTGCTCTTTGAGACAGATGTGAAACCTGCCCTAGGCTCTAGCCTAAAGCCGGGCAATTCCCACGCACCTGCCTCGTGAGCTGGGCTCACAATGCAGCAATGACAGGGGAACCCGGGGCTGGAGGACCTCATGTCCCTGATACGGGGAAAGAAATGCTGTGGGTGAGAGCCCAAGCTGGTGACTGTTAGGAGGTGCTATGCAGAGCAGTTGATAACTTCTCTCATGATTTGGAGCAGAACAGTGTCTATAAAAGAAGGACAGCCACAGGGACATGGTTAGTTGGAGTTTGCAGGGACTCCAAAGATATACACCTTTATTTAACGATGGGTTCTCGTTTTCTTTTTCGATAAAGGAGACCAGACCTTTGATGTCATATTTTCATGCTTAAGCTCACACACTCGGTTACCTACATGTCCAGTGAAGATGGCAATATTTCAGATCTATGTATAGGACATTCCTAATGACTGTTGTGTCCTTTGGTGTGTCCCATGTATCGTGACGTGCATAATCTGTTTTCCAGGTGGTACTACAGCGCTGAATACAGAAAAGCCGACAGTAATAGACAATACATTACAACCAGGTAAAATTTGCTTTTTCTTACTAAAAACATAATAAATTCCATACCCAAAATTCATTCCACAGACCAAATAATGAATTGCAGCTCTTCCTGACTTCTCATTCCCTAGAAGTCTCTGAAGTAAAGAAGCATCTGGTCTCTCAGCTCTGTACAGAAAATATTTTATTCCTCTCATCCACATGTAGATACAGTTAAGGAAAATATTTCCTTCTGCATCAGTAAAATCCAAAAGCTGACAAAATTAAACCAACTTCATCACACAGTGCCCTGTTTAAATGTGGCATGTCAGGGACACAAAGCGTGTTCCCCAACTCTGGGAAAACAAAAGCAGAGCCACACAGGCCCACTCACTGTTTATGTCGGTGGTTTTACAAAACAAAGACAAGAAAAGTTTGCCAGCTTTCTCTACCAGGGAGCTGGCAGTTTTACAATATTGTTTCCTAGCAAGTTTTCTCAAACTGGGGTTAGATAAACTGCTACCAGGAACTTGGAAAGGGAAAAAGAAGTTGTCGCTGGCAGAAGGTCCTTTTTACTTAATCAATACAATACCTAGCAGATTTTAAAATCCTTCGTTTCCTGCTTTCACAGCTTTCAGACCAGTTTTTAATATCCTCTACAATTTACTGGGAGTGGAGGAGAGGATGGATTTGGGCAGAAAACTCAAACTCCAGAAACTCTGAGCACTGGTTTAAAATCCTTTGCATTAGTAACTGTGGGGAGGTAGAGAGGTCAGTTTTCAGTTACTCCCATTTCCTCCGCTGGAGTACAGTCAGCCGCAGTATTGCGAGTGATTTATTAACAGGGTGGGTAAGTGTTTATCACTGTTTCCTCAACCGTGTGACACAAACCGCTTTAGCTTCGAGTTAAAAAAAGGGACGAATAATGCAAAAGTTTCCTTAAGGACCCTGATGGTGCCAACCTGATTAAGAAATAGAGCTGGCTTGTCTCAAAACTTCTCTTCCATGGCTGGAGGGCTGCTGGTCATCCCACAGTTTGGAAAGGGGAGAAAGGATTCTGTGCAGTAGTTTGAGAGTAAAATATTTTAACTTTTATGTCTGAAGTGGTCTTCTAGCTTTCTATTTTGTTGAAGAATTTTTTTACAGTTTTTTTTTGCTATCTTCTTGCATTTAAACAAATTGCAAATTCATGCGCAGCACCGTGTTCCTCCCTCTTCCCCAGTGCCAGCTGCGTTTGCAGGTTGTGTTTAGTCCCTTTGGCTTGGGTGGGACTCTCCAGTAACAGATCGACTGTTTCTGCCAGAAATTAAGATATCCTCATTTTCTCTCCTTACTTCCCTCCTGCACCACCTTCGCTTACTCTGTGGTGAGCCAAGTTTTTTCTTTGCTAAAGGAGTTTCTGAAGTTCCCTTCGGAGCATGCCAACGTTACTTCCCTGCATTGTGCTGGTAGGAACTGTTTCCTTCCGGGGAATAAGGGACAAATTCACATCCCAGACTTCAGGCTCCCACATGGCACATGACGAAGATCACAGACAGAGATCAGCCAGATGCTAATAAATAAGAATAATGTTTCCAGAATCTCCAGTTTAACACATGAAAGGTTTCCAGCTGCTTTATAATCCCTCACTGAAAACCAGACAGAAAACTCCCAAAAAAAGGAGCAGGCAGAAATTCCCCTCCGCATGAGGAAACCCCTCCTGGCAGGAAGGTGGTGTAAGCATTTCCTTCTGCTCGCGGGGCACGGCTGGACCTGGCTGGCACGGTGGAGCACGTCTGAGCAGGAGGCTGTGCAGCAGGGAGCGAGAGTCGGCTGCAGCAGCCGCAGACAGCGTGGTCTGGACTTCCCTTGGAGTGACAGAGCTGCTCAGGGCCCCTGCCCTCAGCTGGGTGAGGATCAGGGGACCGCTGCGCTCCAGCCCTTGCAGCTGTTCTGAGCCTGAACAAGGTCTGAATTCAACACACCAGGGGCTGAGCCTTCAGCTCCAGCCGTAATTCCCTCTGAGGGCTGGTTTGCATTGAGTTACTAACACGCCTTGGCGAACTCCAAGCCAATTCCAGAAGAGTTGCAGGATGCAGGTTCCAGCAGGTAGCCCTGCATGAGCTGCCCTGTGCCAGCGCTGGCCACAGCAGCTCGTGCCGTGGTGACCGAGGACAGAGATCTACCAGCCCTCTCATGCAGCAGCACAGATGCTTCTGCAGTAGGTGCTAACGCCGCGTGTTGCTGTCCTCCTGCCTGCATTCTAGCCCGCAAAGACCCCTAATCCTGTTATCCCAGACTAACACGCTTGTGTGTGTCAAAGCCTGAGATTATCCTGTTCCAGCCAGCTTTCATACCCTATGGAAGCAGTTAAGAGCAAACAGCTGGAAAGCCTCCATGCATAAACAAGCTTTCCATCAAGAAGACTTTACAGTTCATTTCAAACGGAATGAATTGTAAAAAAGAGAGACTCATGATTTCAAACTGCTAAAAATGTTCAAAGATTTGGTTTTCTTAAGAGAGGATCTACCTTCCTCAAACTGAAAAAGGTGCCTTTAACAAATCTGTTGTCAAGGTAAATATCTTTCAGGCCTCCATCCTAAGACTCACCAACGTCTAGTCTTTCCAAACACATCTTTGTCAGTTCCAAAGGACTGTTTGAAACGCTTGACTCTTAGCTATTTACATACAGAGCAAGCCATTCATTTGCATTATGCACTCTGTGTGTAAGCTCAGTCCTTTGTAAAGCAGACTGTTCAAGAGGTAAAGTATCTTGTTTTTCACAGATGTGCTGGTGATTTCTGAAAAATACAACTGAGAAATCCTGAGGTTAAAATCTCTGCTGATAAATTGTTTCAAGGTAGACTAGGTCTGATTCTCATTTACGGTGGGACAACTTTGCAGCAATAAAGGGATATTAAAGCAGCTGAATTATCATTTACTATCATTTAAGGTTGTTCTGTGCTGCAAGCATAAGTCATATAAAAAGATGAAATGCAAATAAGAATTAGACCAAATATACTGCTTTGAAGTGGTCCGAATAATGTGTAATTTCCCATTTTAATGTTGATTTACCCTTTGGCAAGAGCATCCATTTTCATAGCATCCTCAATGCCATCATGATCCTTCTTGCCTCTTGTTGGAGGAGTTATAAAAATATGTCAAAGTCTGTGGGCCACGAAAGATTAATGGACTTGCAAGAAACTCACTCAACTAGATTTTCAAATGACTTTCTTGTTCATGTGCAATAATGGTTCCAGCTGTGACCAAGATGTAGTCAAGAAGTACAGCTGTTGGCTATTCTTTGAGAGGATAAATCTGCTTTAATTCAGTGTCACGTACCCCACATTTTGAAAAAGGCATATGGGATTTCGTCACATCTCAGATTCTCATCCGAACTGCTTCGATTTGGTTACTTAATACCTGGTTTTCTTCATCCTTTCAATACACACAAACTTGGAGATGAATCACCTGTTGGCAGGAGAATTGTCCTGACAGGGGAATGGGCCGGTGCTGCAGAGGGAGCCCACCAAACGCCACTTGTCCCTACTTTCCTTCCCTCTACCAGAGCTGCCAAGCTGTAGTTGAAGGACAAAGAAGTGGACAGATTGCCCGTAGCTTACCGTGAGCTGCTGTTATCAGCCCCCTGGGACCTCTAACAGCAGTGTTGAACCATTCTGTCTTTTGCTGGGGCAGATGCATTGTCCGTACGACTAATGAACCTATCCTGATGCTACAAGTGTCTGTTATTAATTGGCTAGCAGGCCTATTTTTTCTTTTTATGGGTCCCTGGGAGGAGCATTGGGAGAGGCATACGAACAGACGATACGAGATGACATGTTTAAGGAGCCCATGAAATCAGAGCACTCTGAAATGTCTTGCCTGTGACCGTCAGTCCTGTTGCTGTGCTTGTCTAAGGAATATATTAACACAATCCCTTTAAAGAAAACAGTAGGAACCTAGTCAGAAATAGCTAACCGAGAGCAGGTCACTAGTCAAATCCTGCTCAGTTTCAGGGGATTCTCATTAACTTCTGCATGGAAAAGGAGTTAATTTTTATACTATACCATGCTGTCTGTGAGACCAAAGACGAGGAACGCAGGCATGGACAAAGTATATCAGACTTAGGTTCTTTGCAATTTTCCTGGACTATATCTTTCAAATTAAAGTGTAAGAAATTATTTATATTAGTGCTGTGAAATTTATCTCTGCTTTGAAACTCTCCTTCTAATCCCAATGGCTTCACACCCTGAAGCAAAAGGCTTTTGTCCCTCCCTGCACTTGAGAATTAACAGTTAAATTCTGGATGTTTTCCTTACACGTTTCAGTGTCCAGTTCTCTCTGAATTGTGTTCAGCCCTAGCAGCATTCAAGGAAAGCAAGTATCACTTATATCATATGAGAATTTTTTTCCTTTGATCTGCATTGAACCTCACTGGATATCTCATAGTTCTCAGGCTATGAGGTGGAGAAAACAGAATATTGTAATCTTCCTTCTCTGGATTCTTTACCGTTTACACACTTCTCCTATGTCTTCTGCTATTTATTTTTATTCAGAGTTGAACAGTGCCAGTCCTTTCAGTCTCTTTGTGCTATATGCTCATTTATGCTCTGTGCTATCTTCAGATGGATGTGATCCATCTACCACGGTTCTCCTTTCTTGTGATTTGAATGCCACATAGGCTGTCACAAGCTTCACATGATATAATCCTTCGGGATTAATAAGATTAATTTTGTTTTACATTTTCTACAACCTTTTCTGAAGTTCTGTTGCATGGCTCTGATGTCAAGCCATGCAATATAGCTCTCCCTAGGTCTCCTTGACAATGAAAGGCTATTTTTCACCAACTTAAAACCCTTTAATTCATTTCAATGTCTTTTAAAACTCCACTTGATTTTCAGATGTCCCCTTTTGGGCAAGATGTCTTTGATCACAGCCTCATTGTCTAGGAAAAAAAAAAAAAAAAACCCATATACTGAAGAAAGAAACATAATGGATTGCCTTTCTGCACCCACGTGTGCACAGGCTGGGTTCTGCTTCTCCAACACTGAGCCCAACGAGAGATCAGTCCCCACAGTCTGTCCCGTCCCTGGAAAGGGCTAGGGTCCTCCAGGAAACATCTTTTCTCCACATTGAATTCCTGTGCCACACAATAGCTGCTTAATCCGTTTGTTCCCAGCTAGGATGGCGTATTCGTGACAATGTGGAGCAGACCCCTCCGGGGGCCAGCGGGAGGGAGGGGAGAGGCGGGCGGGATGGGGCAGATGAAAGGATGGAGCGAAGGATGAGGGCTCAGTGCCCAGAGATGCGGCAGCACAGCCGAGGTACTGACAGGAGGAGAGAGGCAGGAGCTGCTGCACGCTCCGACCTCTCTGCTGACAGAAGGAAATTTTCTAGGGGCCAGAGGGTAGAGGGCACAGCGTCTGCAATGCAGGAATCCAGCGAGATGAGTTAAAACTGTGTCTGGGAGCAACAGCCTGCCCAACGAGGCCAGAGCAAGCAAGGAGAAAATGATTACATTAATCCTTTTTATATCCATTCTGTCTCACCTGAGGCTTTCTCTGTGTTGGAATTATTGTACTAGATTACTTTCCTTTAAAATCTGGGCTGTGAGTTCCAAAGCCTTACCTGGCTTCCCTGGGCAGCTCACCACGTGGAGGAGGTCGTTGCCCCTTAAGATTGGAAGAGCTCCACTTCAAAGGTCTGGCCAGCCACAGGTCCCAACACACTTCCCATATTTCTCCATATTTTCCCACAGTAAACAAAACACATTCTAGGCGCTGCACTATCTTTTTTTTTTTTTTTCATAATGGCCAAGAAAGCAAAATAACACAATTCTTCCCCGAGAGCTGATACTGGTGGGAGCGCAGAGTCCTTTGTTCTTAGTTCATACTTGCACAAAGCATCTCATTAAAGTAAACCTAAGTTATTCCTTTAATAAAACATGAGTCATGCCTGAGAAAAGATTTCAGGATTTGCTCACATTGCTGTGGGAAGGGTATTGCTCTACTGGGAGTTATCATGGCTCAAGGTGAGGTAGAGGTTTGTACCGGTGGGGTAGGAACCAAAAGCCCAAAAGATCTCAAACTGCTTCTGAAAATAAGAGATGCAAGGGATTTATATGCTATCTTTGTGTAATCTTTCCATTCAAATTCCAAGTTCTATTGAAGAAAACAAGCTACTACGTATTAAACCTTAGGGCAGAATTGAAGAGAAGCTGAAAACAAGATATGATCTCATCCTGACCATAATACCAGACTTCCCTTCTTTACATGGAGCTTGTTTTGAAGCTTATTTTAAGTTCATTTGGCAATCAGCCACATTTGTCCCTTTTCCGTCTCAATTTGTCCATTTCAATGCTGCCATCTCGTGGGCCTGCCTAACTGCCTGGAAGATGCTGAAACGAGTTCCTTGCTGAGGCCACACACTATACATTTCACCGACAATCCTTTCCTGCCAAGGACATTCCATTAGTGTTTCTGCCCTTTCTTATCTTTGTGCAAATCTTTTTGTTGCGAAACATTGCACAGTGATGGTATAAAGAGATATTATAAATCAGCAAATATAGCTGAAAAGTAACCCAGAGCTTTCTTTTTGAGTTCTGTATGTTACAGTAGTTACCAGCTAGTGTGGGCAATTTGGAAGAACTAATCTAACCACAAAAAATCCCAAAATATGTGTCATTAAGAGAAAAGAAACAACCACACTGTTTACTAGAAATAATCATTCTTCATCTGTTTCCCAGCAGGGCTGCTCTGGCTGTAGCTTCTCAGAGGTTCAAGTAGGAATGGCTGTGTTAATGGTCAAATGCATGCCTTTGGTTTTGAAGTTCAAAATCTGAATTACACAATAAATAATCACATTTTGTCCCCCCTTTTCCCTCTGTCCCTGCAGAGCTGCCACTATACAACTTCAACTGTGCCTTTGGCTGGGGTTCCCAAAAGACTTTGTGCCACTGGGAGCATGACAACCAAGTGGATTTAAAGTGGGCAATCCTGACCAGCAAAACTGGGCCAATTCAGGACCACACAGGTAATCGTGAGTTCATGATTTACTCATTTTGCATGGGAAGAGGTTGGTCTGTTTAATACCAACGTGCCTTCAAAACCAGAGGAGAATGAATTATACCTAAAATACGTAGTCTCAAAGATGATTCTCTAGGCAACCTAACTAATGATAGGTGTTCACAACTGACCGTAATTGTCCGTTCTGTTGGGGAATAAAGAACACTCATTGTCAGGAATTTAAGATATTCCATTCTCCTGATTGGCCTTTGGTCAACCACCATGTAGGGTAAAAAAAAAATCTGAATGACCAAGTATTCTGCAAATATCACTGAGCAAGTGATACAGTCACAAACAAACCTCCCATTGTCCCTGTTTGTAGTTCCAGGGGCTTCTCTGTACACCACAGAAGGGTGTTGTGTGTGAAACCTCCTGGATGGATGTATTTCCACACCCTCCTCCTCTCCAGCAGGAGTTGGAGATTACACCCATCCCTTCACTCACACACAAGTTTTCCAGAAATATCCCCCTTGGAAATGGATTGATTGGTTTTGTAGTATCTAACTCGTGGTTCTGCGTAATTAGGCGATAAATATGCTGCTGGCTAGTAGCAAAGGGAGGGCACTGCGTGACCTGCAGAGCCTCTCACTTCAGTGTGCTCTCTTGCGTACGTGCAGATTAATCCAATGTGTTGAGATTAATCCCCCTTCCCACTTCTGCAGCCCCTTTGCTTAATGAGAATGACAAGGAAATTAGACAAAATTGGACTTTTTACATTCTGAGACACTTTCAATTGAATCTTAAGACAAGTACAGTAGTTTCAGGGAAAAAAACTTATAATACTTTGACTATAAATGGCATTGTACAAATAAATGGCATCAAATTAACTAAATGCAGTTAGCTGAAGTGAAGGCTGTAATGGTGGAGAAATTGATGTAGAGTAAAGTGAAATGGCTCAGTAGGATCTGACATTGAAAGGAGGTTAAAAGCTATGTTAGCCAGAGACTGACAAAATCTAAAAGGCATGCATAAGTAAAGCTCTAATTAAGACAATGAAGACAGAGTTCCTGACCCAGCACTGCAATAATATTCTGGAAATGAGAGCTATCTGCACTTTGCCACCAAGGATTATAGAGAGACTGAACCTGCCTTCAATCAAGAGATGAAGAAATTATATTCTTCAAATGAGATTTTGTTGTTTCCGCTGGGTCCTACTAGCGCGGAAGAGTGATTTGTTCCATTAGCTGTAACTTCCCTAAGTCTTACAGGCAGCCCCTTTTGCTCCTTACTGCACGAACTTTCAGTGTTTTACAAAATTTTCCTTCAATTCAAAGGACACCTTCACCTGCCAGGTTTGCCACTCACCAGGCAGCAGGTACGGAATGAGCGGGGTGGGTGTGAACGCAGCCCACAAGCAGTCTGAAGGGTCCCAAAGCAGCCCCTCAGCATCCCTGCCCAGCCAGGCCACCCTAGATACTGGGAGAAATGCAATGCACCATTCCCAGGCATACCTTGCTCTGCTCTGAAGAAGCTCCACAAAGTGATCTTCAGCAGTAATTGCTGTAAGGCAGTAGGATATGCTGTGTGTCGCTTCAAATGACACGTTATGGTTAAATCTGGCCAGAGTTAGGTCTTCCAACTGAGACAGCCGTCCTAGCGCGGTGGTTATTTTTCTTTTTGCCTCCCTTTGGATTTCCCTGCCACCATTCTTTGATGAGATTTGCACAGAGGTGGAGTTGGAAGGAACATACAGGCACAAGCTCTGGTGCTGAAGAAGCTGGACAAGATGTTACTGCAGCAAGACAGAAAAAAGGGGGGAAAAAGAGCCTATTATTTTTGACAATTTAGTATCATCTTCGCTTATGAAATTCTTTCAAAGATCAGATACTTCCATGTGCATATTGGCCAGGTTATCTCTGACTGCCCACCGAAAAATCCAAATAAAATTAAATATCCTTCTCTCCCAAACCAATACCCTCTGACCCTCTTGATTGTGAGGTTTGACGCATCAGCACGGAAAGGAGGCAAAATAATTGAATGATTGGGGTGGCCGGGGCTTCTTAAGCATACAGACGGGAAAGCTGGTGGCTATTGCTAACACGGTCCTTCTGTCACAGTAGGAGATGGCAATTTCATTTACTCGCAAGCTGACGAAAGCCAGAAAGGGAAAGTCGCCCGACTGCTGAGCCCCGTGATTTACTCGCAGAACTCTGCCCACTGCATGACTTTCTGGTACCACATGGCTGGTGCGCACGTTGGCACCCTGAAGATCAAACTGCGGTACCAAAAGCCAGATGAATACGACCAAGTGCTGTGGACCCTGAGCGGGCACCAGGCCAACTCCTGGAAGGAAGGACGCGTTCTTCTTCACAAGTCTGTGAAACACTATCAGGTGAGCTTGGCCGCTCCTGGCTGAACTGACAGCTGAGGCCAGTGAGACCTCACGGGTCATGTCTTACACACCGCAGCAGAAAATGTCACTGAAGGATTTGTGTAGACATATTATACCTATAGATGAGGTGCTGTTGCTGGGACAGTAATGACAGTGGCACATTTCACGGTATCTCAGATGACAGTGATACAAGCCATTTGTTATTGAAGGCCAAATAAATAGTTCAGAAATAATTTCTTATGTCACAAAATGAAGTTATGGCATTGTATACATTCACATTGGCATGTATAAGTTCATAGAGGCAGGCCACAATCAAAGTACACGTAGATGTGGCGTCATGGTAAGTGAGGATGTGTGTCAACAACTCATTAAGATATCCTGAATGCTGCGATTGTGTGTTAACAGGAAAACAATGTGAACATTATCTTATTTTTCCAGGTGGTTATTGAAGGAGAAATTGGAAAAGGAACGGGAGGAATTGCTGTGGATGATATTAAAATTGACAATCACGTAGCACAAGAGGATTGCCGAAGTAAGTGCAAATAGCGAGAACATAAAGAAATCTCATCCAAAACATTATTTATTTTCCTTTGACAGCTGTTTTTTTGCTGTGAGAAAGGGATAGATGATTATTGACTCTATAGGAAGTTTTGCACTGAAAATACCCTGACCTGGCCCATAGCTTTATCCATAGTAGGTGCCACTGTTACCACCTCAGCACCGCAGCGACTGCAGTCTTCTGGATCAGAACTGGTGTCCTACTGACATGGGTCACAGCATGGTCACACCCTCACCTCTCTCACTGTATTTCTTATTTCCGTCCTCTTTAAATTTCTCTGCTTTTCCTAATGCTCTTCCATGTTTTAACTAATGCTCAAAATCCAGTTTTATTTTGACACCCTTTTTACATCACCTACCACCAAGCCTACTGTAATTCTACCCTAGGTTTTTTAAAATACCATATCAAACCCTTCCAGGATACACAGACAGCACAAAACGGCCCCTGACCTGTCCTCTGGTGGCCTGTAATTCTCAGTTTTCTGTGACTTGTTTGCTGTAGCCACCAGCTCCCAGACACACGGGACATGAAGCAATGTCAGAACGTGGCCTTTTCCCCGTCTGAGCCAGGCTATTCCTGAGATCCCGTTTGAGTCCTTTTATTTTTGGCCAGTCGTGAGTTATTCCGGTCACTGCTGATCATATGTGTGTCGCATTCCGCACGTAATTTGGCAGCAGCAACCCCAGATAAACACGAGCAACTGAAGCTTGTCCTTCGTGATGGAGACGAAGCAATGACTTTTGTGTAGGAGAGGGAGCTGAGGACTGTCACCATTAAAATGAACTTAGGCCATGCAAGCTGGCAACGCAACTGAGAGCAATCATAGAGGATGTTCCTCAGCTTTTGTAGCTCATAGCCTTTTGAGGTGACATGACAGGCTTCAGCTGCCTGGTAAGTTCACTACGGATCAGAAAACTGGACGATCTCTTTTTATCACGCAGTCCGTCTCCTGAGGTTCCTCATGTGCCACCAGAGTGGCGGTTACCAGGAGAGGCTTGGTCCTCCTGCAGGTCCTCAGTGCCCAGAAGGGTGCTGGGACCACAGTGATGGTATTTACCTGGCTCCAAATGAGAGAAGAAAGTAACTGCTTTCCTACCTCCCCGTTTCAGCTGTTCGAGCCAAACGCTGAGCAGAGATGTTGGCCAGTGGGAGCTAAAGCCAAGCACTTGGTCTGAAGCCCAAACACAAGTGGTCTCACTGCAGCCAGTGAAACTATTGTGGGATTAACTGTGCCAGCAGTGATGAGTTGTAATGGAATTGGGCTCCAGAACTGTAAATACAGTGAAGGAGATGCTAATTCATCACACTGATTTCTTTTTCCCAGACATGGAAAACCCCTGCTGATAACTAAACCTGTGCCGAGACTGGGCGGAAAGGAGGTTTTAAATCCTTCTTTTTTCCTCCATTAATTTTCAGAGCCCATCCTAATGAACAGTTCTGTCAAACTGACATAATGATGCTCTGACACAGGAAAATCTGCTATACCGTTATTGCGGGCGTGATAGTCAGTCAGTGTTTGTAACCCTAATAATCAATGTCAATTCTCTTTGCTTCATTAGAATCAACTGACGTGGAGAAAGAAATAGATGAAGAAGAAGACCCAGAAAGTAATCAAACAGGTAACAAATGTGTTATGGTTAAAATTAATTTTAAAGTGTATTTTCGTGTGAATTTGCATATTCTATTTATTTACTTATAGATTACTTCTCTTAACTGCATATCATCTCGAGGTTTTTTGATTTCTCTAGATGAGACATTAAGAAGGCTTACATTTATTTGAAGGATTGAATAGTTTTATTCATCTATATCACATAACCTTCTGGGCTTTTTTATTATTTATACCTGCCTCAAACCTTTCCAACTTTATATACCTAATTTCTTACACTGTATACAAATATATGCATTCACAGTATAGCTCCTTAATATTTTGTTATCCAGAAGGCTGAAGAAACAGCTTTCATTAATCTTACAATGTATGACTCGTGCAGTGGCTAAGGAATTAGGCTCAAAACTCTTCAGGCTAATTGTTTCTCAGACCCGGCTGAAAATGACATTTTATGACCTGTCTACCAAAGCATTATCATTTTCAACCATGATAGCTGTAGTTGGATCATTAAATGGATCATAATTGTCATATTGTCCCAATAATAAAATATACTGGCATTTTTCAGGCAATGGGCCGATTTTTTTTCTGTAATGGTCAACAGGATTGCTCTCATTGATTGCCCCAGTGAAAGCAGGGTTTGTCTGAAAAGACTTTTTGGCTTTTCCCACAACAATTAGCAGGGTTTGCAAGCTTTTTGGATGTCTTTCATAAACCAAAAGGGTTCAGGGAAAACATGATGATACCCAGTGAATATTTCACACAAGGGGGCAGAATGCTCTTGTCACTCTTTCCATTGGAAGGTCCAATCCTGAAGCCAATGAAGTGGAGATGGATGCAAAGTGGCTGTAGATTCCCAGCCGATCTCCAAGGCTATAAATGTTCACACTGAGCTGAACAAGATTTAATTAACATGTTTGAGCTAAATACTGCAAGCTGGCAAAATATAATCAAAACCTCTGGTTATTCGTTCCTAAGACTCTCCCTTCATCCAGGGCAGAATCAGACCCCTTGCTAATATGCAGTAGATTCAAGGACTGGAGAACAGTATGTAAAAAATCAAATTATTTAGGCCACATTATAGTTTTCAGCTATTTATGACTACCTCCTGGAAGCTATGTTTTCAAATCATGTAGCAATTCATGTGAAAAACTTTATGTCCTTTCTCCAAATTTTGAACTGATCAAACAAAGCTCTAACTAGCGTCAGTCTGAAGATTTTGCAATTCTTTACTCCGTTTCAGGGTTTACGCCTCCGTACCGTACAGGCGAGGACTATGATGATAACATCTCCAGGAAGCCAGGCAATGTCCTGAAGACCCTAGACCCAATCCTTATTACCATCATAGCCATGAGTGCACTCGGGGTGCTGTTAGGAGCCATCTGTGGAGTTGTCCTGTACTGTGCCTGTTGGCACAATGGGATGTCAGAGAGGAACTTGTCTGCACTGGAGAATTACAATTTTGAGCTGGTTGATGGTGTAAAACTGAAAAAAGATAAACTAAACACACAGAATTCATACTCAGAAGCATGAAGGTATAAAGCGACTGGAGAAGTTTCAGAGAATCGGGATGGAAGGACATAGCTCGGTCGTGCTGGGGAACTGTTGATCTTCTTTTACTGTACAGGCTGAAAAGTGCATTGATGACACTGAGCCAAGCTTTTCTCAGGAGCTTCAATGAGTGTGTAACCGATAAACATGGACAACAATCTGTGTTAACAATCTGAATCATGTACAGTCTGCTTTTTCTGTTGGTTTTATTTGAAATAATCAAATGCTGGTGTTGAGACCAAGTATGATTGACTTATAGTTCATTTTCTCTTTCTTTCTCTCCCTCTCTTTTATTTTCCGTTAACTAATAATTTTGGGTTTACTGTGCAAAATCCAAGATGCTGTCACAAAATGTATTCAGTGGGGTCCTTTGGATGGACATGCTGTCTGTAGCTCAGTGCCCAGAAAATATTGGCGTAACAGCAATTTATGGGACTCCTGCACCTGTATTTGTGTATAATTGCTTGTGTTGTGCATAGGCAAAGAAGGGTTAGGATGTTTTTGAACGTACTGCTGCATCAGTACTGATAGAGTGTGTCAGTTCTGTTTACCAAGCAATACAGTCAAATTTTATTGATGTTTTCCAGTGTTGTACTAAATTTTGTGCTTGTGAACTCCATAAAAGAGTGTGTGCCATCATCAGACACAACTGGTAACCGAGTGTACTGCCTAAAAACGAAACAAAAAAGTCCTTGGCACTGGCTAGTGTATGTCCTCTCAAGTGCCTTTTTGTTTGTACTGCTTCTCATTGTGTTACCTACAGCTCTGCTTCCCTGCAGCTACGCCCTTGTCCTCAATCATATTCTGACGGCTCACTGACTAAAGGAAAAGTTTATTTTAGTGTAAGAAAGGGGCCTCAGCAAGGCAAGGGGTAATCAGATTTGACAACCTGGCTCGATTGTTCTGCTTTCTGTATTTCAACTTCACATCTCTTGACCCTTTTGTATAAAGCTGCAATATCCCCTTTTATGGTTCTTTCATATAGAATGTATTTTCAAATGTAAAATCTTTCCCTTCCTCGTCTCTCTCTCTCTCTCTTTCTCTCTCTGAGTAGATTGCGTAAGCATTTGCCATTGCCAAGGAAAGAAAACTGCAGCTTTAACTTGCTGGTAATGGCAAAGGATTTTATTAGAGTTTATGTTAAAAAGTAAGGGAAAATTCTTAACTTTACCCTCCAAAGTCGAACTTTGGGTTTCTTCTTAACAGCATAAAGTGACAGTATCTTTTTTCCTGAAGTCATGAAACATGTCTTTTATCCTGAACAGCTTGCCTGTTAATTCCACGAGGGGAAACGATTCCCTTACTGAGAAGATTGCCTTTCAAACCAGAAACTTTCCTCCTCCTGCCCCTACCTGAACCCAGAGCTCTGTTCTCTCTGTAAACCTGTATTTTCATGCTAATCAATGCTAATTGGGCTTACACATGGGTACTGAGGGCAGAATAAAATCTCACAGTGTATGTAGAGCATGTTCTTACCATCCTGCTATATCCGATTGGCATTGCATACCGGGAGGTTTCTGTTTGACCAGGAGCACAGATAGTGGCAGATGCCGTGAGCTGAGTAACGTGCGCTGGCAGAAAAATGTGTTTGGCAATTACCTGGCAATTTTTTTTAATATTTTAGGACAAATATTATTGGACAAATGATATTCAACAGCCTATGCAGCTTGTCCAGCGGGGTAAAAAAAACAAGATTTTATTTCCCACGGGGTCCATAGGAGGAGCCGAGGGGCTGGAGGGGGTCTCCCCTTCTGTGGGTGTGAGGGGAGCCCCCAGGTTTTTGCAGGGACCCCACACAGCACAGCCGTAGCTGGGGACAGGGCGGAGGAAGACAGCATTAACCTTCCCCTGGATATCTACCAACCAGCAAGTAAAACCAGGGCAAACACGGGAAAGAAACACAGCAAAAGTGCTGAACTCGTATTTTTCCTCACTGAATTCCCTGAGTAGCATCAGGGATGAGATAGCAACTTTCTGAGTTAGTCTTTTCCAAAATCGCTTTTGTAGTAAAGCAATGAAGTATCCTGTCCAGGGTTAGGACTAAAGAAGGGCTAATTCAGTCTTGAATTACACAGAGCAACAGAATCCAACACTATTTATCAATTAAATGTTTTGAAGCATATCATTTCACCAGTATGAACCGTAAAACAGAAAAATCTGCAGAAAATCCAGTAGTAACCTCAAAACTGAAGGAAAGGGAGAGAAACTGGAGGTAAAAATATGAGTTTTGAAGTTGAATATATTTTAAAGGAAGACCCAATGAAAAGAACAGTGGGCAGTTGCTGCTTCAAAGGAGTTCTGAAGGCAAAGACCATAACAAACGTCTGCTTCAGGCCATCAAACCTTAGATGCCTAAACTGGAAGAGTCACCTTGTCAGGCTCTAGCCTTGGGTCCTCCAGAAGGTGAGACAGAGCACCTCAGACCTGAACGTTTTGCCTAGAAGTTAGTCCATGAAATGTCCCAAGGGGCAGACCGACTGTGGCAGAGGTAGAATTCTCATTTCTATCTAATTTGACCATAATGGTATAGCAGCATTAACCCAAAGAAAAAAAAAAAGCATTTTTCAAAACAATTTTGAGCACACTGCCACCGTGTGATTCAGGTGTTAGGGTCTGTTCTCCTTACCTGAAAAAAGTTCTAGTCCTCTAACTTCACTGAGGGTTACATGCAAATATTGCCTGGAGGAGAAAATCCCATTGGGGAGCCCAAGCCCAAAACCTTTTCAAGTATTCACGTGGATTTCAATAGATTCTGGACCAGTTCTTGGTCTAGATCTATTTGAACTGTAAAGCTGGTGGTTGTGGGGTTTTTTTATTGCTTTTAACATAAGAATAGTGAACGTAAAAGAAATATGTCTCCTTTGTGGTCTCCAGACCTTACTCTGATAATGAGGATCTAGCACTGACGATTTGATTTCTCTGAAGGTAATAGAATGAAAGTTGCCCTTCAATAAAGGAAAAATGATACTGCAACTTTACATTGAAAAGTATCTTGCACTGATAAATATATTTAAAAAAATTATATGTTTATAAAGTTATTAATTTGTAAAGGCAGTGTTACAAAATGTTCAGTTTATATTGTTTTAGATTGTTTCATAATTTTTAAAGTGTAAAATAACATATTTTTTTCTTTATTGAAAAACTATAAAAATCTTCTGTAGTAAAATGATTTCATTTTACTGGTATATTATTGCTTCATGTTTTGTACCATCATAAAACTTTGTGCAAATTTTTTTTACAGAAATTTTTATTTTCTATGACAATATGACACTTGTTAATGGTTGTTTCAAAATGAACAGCGAAGCCTTAACTTTAAATGACATTTGTATTCTCAGACACTGAGTAGCATAAAAAAAAAATCACGTAGAACTGAACTGTAACTTAAATTTCCAAACTATGACTACTACATTCCAAAGAAACAGTTGAATTAAACATTTTCATAAAATATCCCATACCTGATGTATTTTATTATACTAAAATAGGTCGGTTTTATTAAGTGGCTGGTTTAATTTAGCATCTTGTGACAAGCACAGTGTTTTAATCATGGTCATGTTTGCTAGTAGGAAACTCCAACAGACTCCTTGGTGGGACTGTTCGTGGTGGAGGGATTCTCCCTCTGCCTGCCCCGTTCTCCCTCCCTGCTGGAAGACACTCTCACTCCATGCCTGACTCTGAGCCCAGCCGCAGGGGTTTCAGAGGACAGATCTGCTGCTGCTGCTCTGAGGTTGTACCTCACCTGGCTGCTGTGGGAAGCCAAGCTGCGGGTCATGCATCCCCCTGTGGCTTGCACTGGATGGGGTGAGATTTACCGCGGAGTAACATCCTTTTCCGACAAGTTGCTCCACGAAGTCTCCGCTCCAGTAGTAAGGTTTGTACAGATGAGCTCCCTGCAAATTCCCACTGCAATCATCAGGACTTAGCCACCCACAGACACACCTCCCAAAGCAGAGCACAGGTTGCTGACGGGAGCAAGCGCTGCAAGGGCAGCCCATTGGGCTTAATTCTGCATCCGTGGGATCTGGGATCATGGTTAGGGAGACCTGCAAGAAGTTTGCATCCAGATCAGAAGCTTTAGATTGCACATTTCCTGTTTTATGCAACACTTACTTAATCGTTTCTTTTGAATACCGAGCACTCTGCAGGTGAAAGTTTGCCAAATCCTTTCTGTAGGCTGCACCCATGAACCGTGCACACACTCTCAGTATGCCATTAGGTTGAGTATTCACATATTTCAGCTACTTTACTAGTCCTGGGGAAAATATTGTACCGATTACCTCGTATTTGGTGATGGTTACACTTGAAAGTATCAGATCTTGTCTCCTCGAGAGTGGCATCGTGGGGACCTGTTTCTGGGTGGGAACTGCAGCAAAGCACTGGTGCAAAACCTTGCTTTGTGGTCAGAGGAGGGATTGCTCTCAAAAGACAGTTGTGAAGGTTGTTGTCCATATAATCACTAAATCTGAATTCCTTAGAAATGTGCTTCATTGCACTCTTCTTGCTTCTGTGATCATCAGCCGCAGGGTTCTCTGAGGGAAAATAAATGACAAAGGAATTAATTAGTAAAAAACAAAAAAATCTATAAAGTGAATTCGTTGAGGATGAAGTTCAGAAAAGAGACAAGTATTTTAAGTTAAGAAAATTCTCTTTTTTTTCATTTTGGGGGAAATTAATTAGAAGCTAACAACTACTTAGTACTAAACCTTCAGGTTTCCACACTAAATAGGCTGCACAAAGGAAAGACAAAAATCCTGCAATAGGATCTGAATGACATTTCAGAACGTAACTTGCAAACCTGAAAGAAAAAAGAAGAGCAGATGGAAATAACAGATGGGTCAGCTACAGCCAGGCAGTGCCAGGGGTGCATAACTCTGAGATGCAGATAGGAGGGTCGGGGTCTGTAAGAAGGATCTGTGGCAGGTAGTGATAAGCAAACCCTGTTATTGTTTCCCCAGTCGGATGTACTAGCCCTGAGCCAGCATCTACACAGCCACAGTACTAAGCCCAGACCCATTTCCTTGCCTTTTGGCAGGACACAAAGTAGGATTACACAGCAAAAGGCAGGAATACAGGAGAGGCAGGGGCAGCACAGCTGGTGGGTGGATGGGTGAGGCAGCACCCACCTGAACAAACCTCCCCCTGCAAGCTGCCAGTCCCCGTGCAGATGAGGGCTCCTCCGTCCTCATCAACTACCTTCTATCAGGCATATGAAGACTTAACAGGTACACACTAACATAGCTCTACATTTGACCCTCCTAAGTCTTTTCTTAGGTACAATTAGTCCATTTCTAAGTCAATTCTCTAACCCGCTATCCCCAAGTCAAACATCGAAGTTAGTTTTGATTTTCAGAGCATGGCATCTGGATGTTAGATCCCAGAAGTAATTCCCTTGCCATTCCTTAATTGTCCTGTCGTTTGCAAAGCATTGTGCCTAACAGCATATTGGTTCAAGCAACATTAATTTATTACAGCTTTAATTTCTTCTTTTATAACAATTTTATGCCTCAAGTCACCCATAGCCACAATTTTATGTACAAGTGTTTGTTAAATTATAACAGCGTGTATCTAATTTTTTTTTTTTCCATGGCAGACTCTGTATAGCTGCTTTGTTTGCCGATTAGTCCCCCTGCAGACCCTAATTGCTTTTCTACAGTAGGTCAGTTCTCTATCTACACTTCTCATAGCTGCAGACAATCAAACGCTAATCCTATCACCTCAGGACTGATGGTGTCTCAATGTTTATAACTGAAAAATCTCATTAAAAAAATCTTCCGGCATTTTTCACTGATGGATGGAGTCTTATCGCATGTCCAAACCTAATTCCACTTTCAATAATCATATTTAAATTTACAGTGGTTTTTATTCGTCTCTCAGGCATTTCTTCCATGTCCCTGCCGTGGTACAGCAGAGGTGGGCACCACGCCGTGGTTACTACAGACACAGTGGGTGAGGTGGGTCCGATGGCAAAGAGGATTGTGGCCTTACTGGAGCATCACTGGTACCAGAGAGAGGGGTCAGGCGGTGCTGCCGAGGGGACGAGGGAAGGAGAAGGTTTGGCAGGGTTTGGCGGGTGTTGCCGTGACAAGGACTGAGGGATCTAATGATGAGAGGCTGCAGGGTGAAGGGCTTGCTGGGGAAACAAGGATTTCAGGGGACGTGAGCCACAAAGGGAACTATCAGAAAACTTCCTCATTCCGTTCCTTCGTTTTTAACTCACAAAAAAAAAACAAACCTTCACAATTCTCAAAAAATGTCTGTGGCAGCTGCTATGCAATTTTAAATCCTCAGGCATGAAAGAAGGGAGTGGGGGTACCGACCCACCTGCTAACTGAGCCTAAACGGCGGATTTCTGCACTCAGAGAGGCAACAGGTGGGGATGTGTCTTTGAAGACCCAGGCAGCGTCTCAGGACCGTAAGTCTGGCATTCTTCACGCACCATTTTCATCCTGAGTGACTTTTTCCTTTTCCTCTGTGACGTTGTTTTATGCAATTTGTTTCAGAAGTAAACCGCCTGGGCTGAACCACTGGGTTTTATTATTTCCTGCTATTAATATATTTGTCCTCAGTGCATTTTATCCTACTCTCGCTGCTCAAATCCTTTCATGAACACCTCCCTCTCTTTTACTAGGGCGTGCATAGCGTGAAAGAGGCACACCCGTGCCACACCTGCCCCGTGTCAGGAGGGAACAGAGCCCTCCTCCTCCTCGTGCCACCCCTTCTCCACGCGTGCCAGGGCTGTGCTCTCCATCTCGGGGACCCAGACTCTATGCCCTTAGTGCACAATCTACCCTTCAGGGAGCCTCAATGTTTCCTATCTCAGGCCTGATATCTTTGCAGTGATTCATTAATTAAATATTGATAGTAATCTTCCTGCTCCATATTTACTTACCAGCTTCACAACTGCTAGCATACCAGCGTGGGTCACTCCCATTTTGTCTTTTGAGACTATTAACCAGACCCCATTGTTTTGTCTTTCTCTCCTTTTAATCTTCTAATTTGACTCTGTTTCCCATAGCTCTACCAGCAAGGAAAAAAAAAAGATAAAACCTATAATGAAGGCATGGCTGTGTCCACTTTCTATGTGACTGAAAAAACCCAATGAATATGTGAAGAAACCCATTTATTTTTATTTTGAAATGTGTTTTAGTGGAGTGAAGAGGAAAACCACCCGACTGGTTAGAGGTGGTATATGAAGGATGTCTGGGAAACGGTGAGGAGACAGCCCCTGGACCCCTCTGGAAACTGCTGTAACATCTGGAGAGGCTTTAACAACTCTGCAGAGTGAGAGGAGCGCGGGGTTATCAAAGCAGGCAGGAGGTATCCTCTCTCTGTGAAAGGATCTCCTTGTTCGAGGTTTCACTAGTTTCTCTTTCAATCAGTCCTCAGAGGATGGGAGGCAAAGGAAGGAATGAACTCAGCTGCAGCTCAGCCCCCCTACAGCTCATGTTGACTAATTCGTGTCTTACAGTTACCATGTGGCTCCGAGACTGAGGCAAAGAGAAGCTGGTTGCCACCACCCTCTGTGTGAAAGATCTTCAACCATCGCTGCCAGCTCTTTTGCATGTCCAAACGGTTACATGCAGGAAGCGATACCGCTTTGTACCCATATTCAAATGCATTTGTTGTTGCTGTAGGACATACTCTATTTCTTTTGCACTTCTTTGGCCCTTCTTCATAAGACAAGTCCTGCAAATAAGCCCAGTTTCCCCACTTTCTCTGTCTTGCATGGTGCAGGGCACCCCAGGTCCCGTTTGTCCCCTTGGGAAGCCCAGTACAGGACCAGAGGTCCCGTTTGCAGAGCTGGTGCTGCCCTGCTGCCCCGGCCCCTCGTGGGGGGTAGTTTTGCATCACTGCCCTGTTTGCAATAGGAGGTCACTGGAAGTTCTCTTGAAATCTAGACTGGCTTCAATGCCATGATCTGTAGGCGACTAAGGATCAGCTTTGCTACCTTTGACGAGTCTTCTCACAATCTGTTCCCTTTTCTCCATGCACACTGAGGTCTTAAAGTGGCCAACTCAAATCCATGTATCTGGATAAAACAGTTGAATTACTGCCGCTGGATGGGAGCCCATTACCTACAATTAGTTTATGGCTTGTAATAGCTGTCATTGCAAAGACAGATTTCTCTACAGCATGAGTGTCTTACCAAAGATCTTGTTAGTACCCTTGCTTATGAAAAGTGAAGTGGTAGCTGCTTTCTGGAAAAGATCAGGTTGCTCTCCCAGCTGAAATACACTGGTGCCAGCCGTTCCTATGGGTAACAAGCAGGTTATACCCGTTCCGAGGAGTATTTGCTTCTTTCTGCTGTGTGCTGTGTCCAATAATGTGAATGTGCACAGCCCTACACAGGCAAAGGTTAAGAGAAAAATACCAAACGACTGTCAGCTACAAGCAGAGGACGTAGTAACCTGCCTCAGCAGCTTTGCTTCTCCTGTGTATAGAAGCATGGGGGTTAGAACAGAATAAGTCTGTGCCGGCTTGTTGGAGAAAACTGGATTTATGAATCTCCTTGAGGAGGTGCTTTCTGAGGAAGGACATGAAGAAGCAGAGAGTAGAGGCAGAGTAGATGGGGTCATGAACTTCATTTTAATTCTCATCATGAGTAATAGTGCTAAACTGATAGTCGGTCAGATCTCTCATTTTCTTTAATTTAACGCTATTCTTCTTGCTCCTTGCTTTACTGACCCCACAGTACAGCTGAACCGTGTGTTTTATTACGATGCTAAGCACTGCTTTAAATGCAAGAGAAGGTTTCAGTGCTTCTTATACTGCACAGTTACGTGTGGTAGGTTTTGTTCTTTTCACATAAAGAACCATCTCAGAGCTAACAACTTGTGTTATTTTAATCAAGTCCCATTTCACACAGGCTGTGAACTTTAATACAGATTGCCACTTCTTCGGGGCTTCAAATAGAACGCACAGCTCAGCACAAGCCTGATCTCTGCGGTTTCATGTTGGCACATACTCACTGAAGGTCCTTCATCAGACACCAATGGCGACAGAGCTCTCAACATTTTTACTCCTTTTCTTTGGGGCTGTTCGTGGTTCCCAATATATACGTTTTAACCAGTAACACATGGTGTGTGTATTAAATACAGCAAGCACGTGTACACACCTACCTCCTGACATGCAATCGTGATCCTACAGCAGGAGGTGAGGAATCACCAGAAGTACTAGAATAGAGGGTTTGCCTAAGGTTCTATGTGATTATTAAACTTCTGCAGGTTTGGGGACTCCTGGTGACTGTGTAATGCACTTAGAAATGCCAAGAGCATCTCTTCAGGCAGAAGGATTTTGAGGCTGCTCTCATGTTGCTCTTCTAGTGCACTTCCTAGCTCAGATTTTGCAAACTAAAGACAGTCTTTAATATTCTGCAAATATTTTCCCCTACTACTGTATGCATATAATATTTTTGATCTCAAGGAATTTGCATTTCACATTTATATTGTGATACTGCCTACAGGATAACAAATTGTGGTCCTACAGTGCAAAACAACAGGAAAAGGTACAGAAAACGTACCTCCCTGCCCTCCAGACAAGAGCTGTAACGTGAGTGTAGACGGTTCTGAATCCAGTGTCTTTATCAAGTGTCTTTATTGCCAGCTCTGTGTCTTGTATTTTCCAGAGGTGTTGCTGGTTTTTATGATCAATACATCAAAAGTACAGGATGCTACTACAGATGTGGTCAGTTGGCCTTCAAGGGCATCACTCAGCTTACCTGCCACTGGCTAAACTGGGCGTCATCTCCAAAGTGAGAGATAGAGTCACTGCTTCAAACGCCTGCTTGAGGATGGGGTGAATTTTCCTCTTGTCTATAGAAGAGTTTAAATTATAGTTCACATTTAAAGGCCTATATTTTGAATGGGTAAAATGAAATTAATAAAATTTCCTATTTCTAAATATGAACAAACTAGTGGCATTTTGTTTGGTTTTCCCAGGGATAAAGATCTGAATTGCTTTAACTGATTTTGATTATAGTTGGTTTTGACATCTCAAAGCATTGGTCCACCTGCTAACCAGCAAGCAGAGCAAAACTTAACCAGTAGGACTCTCAAAATCCACTGGTTCAATTGCAGTAGTGGAGGTAAAAACATAGTGTGAGGTAGGTGGAACGTTGGCTCCTTTACCACTGCCATCCGCTGCTACCCACGGAATTATGACATGCCTTGAAGAAGTCTTATCCTGCCCTCATACTTAGAATTGGGTCTGATCATGTCTTTATTCAGAGTCTAGACCTAAGAATTAAACCTAGATTTTTATAGGCTTGTTAAATTTGCTGCTTAGATTGGTTTTGCACTGGCTGCTGCAAGCTAATTATACTGTACTCCTGCAGCGCTGCCGTTCAGAGGGATCGTTCCCTGCCTCACAGTCATCTATTCATTTTCTCACTTCCTCATCTTGGGCTTTGATTTCATTCTGATCGACGTGTATAACTTCACACAGAGCTGTTTTTTCTTTTCTTAGATATTTGATCTACCTACAATTTTATTCTCTGGTACTCATTCTGACTCAGCGGATAAAAAGCGTAGATTTCAGAAGCACAGCCCTTCGTTCTCTCTAGGAAGTCTCAAACTTGTGCAACTTGTAGCTGTATCTCACAACGTCCCATGCATTTCAAACCATTATTTTAGATGGTTTGTTAAGTATTTTTCTCAGCAAGAAATACACTTATGTCCATGACAGGCAGCGTGAAGGATGACCCAAAATCACCATCTGCTTTTGATACAGAAGGAGTCCTAGTGAACGTATTAATGAAACCTGGCAGAACCTTGAAATGACCTGGAAGAAGCTATCAGAAGTGTTGGTAAGGATTGTTGTAGATATTGAGACCGCTGTGCCTGCAGGGAACCTCAAGATCTTTTCTGATTACCTTTTACTAGGAAAACTCATAGTTCTTACCTGAATATGCATTTTAACAAAAGGGTCGTGACATCTCTTCCTTCTTTTTGCATTTATGTGGGCAAACAGGACAGGTCCCAGCATATGCCATGTGAATCACCATCTCGGTGAAGTTGGTTCTGATTTTTTAGTGCTTGCTACACCAAAGAGACGGAGGCATTCCTGCCATCTTCATGTTACTCTTCAGCGTATTTAGGAATCTCCATATTTCAGATGTTTTTCTTTTCATCTCTTCCAAGCCCATTTTCGGTTTCTCCATCTTCACTGCACAGAATGAAGACAAAGATTTTCTGAGTCTTTCTTCAATCATTCTAAAAAAATACCTTTTTTCTTTTATGATTATTGCCTTGGATCAGTGCACGTTCTGAAACAGATATAAATGCACAAAAGAGACATCTGTGATCCCTGAGGTGCATGTGTTATCAAGTGGCTGGAAGATATTGTACAAACTAAACACACAAATGATAGAGAAATGGGAAATGGCTCATCACTTCCAAGCCCTTTAAATAAGAGTAATCGGACATCCCAAAATCTGCTAAGCTACACTGAAGCTGGGGAAATCGCTGAGCAATGGATATGTTCATGTTCTTCCTGCTAACAGTGCTGCCAGACCCAATTCTATGAACCTCACTAAAGTAAAACAGCCAAGAAAATCAGACAGAGCTTAGGATGGAGGAGAAATGCTCAGGGCCACAGTGCCAGTGTCTTAGGGGACTCTTAGCAGACCAGCAATAAGTGCAATAGCAGAAAACTGTAGAAAAATCTGAAATATTCAAAGTGAATCTTAGCCAATCGCAGAAGCAGAGAAAACTGGTCATTAGTAATTCACACGGGCTTTCAAATACAAAATAATCATCATTGTCTTTTGCACAGAACACAGTTTCATCTTTTATCATCACAGCTTAGATACAGCTCCCAGCACCGGAACTGTTTGTACATGAAGTGCAGTAGTTGATGTTACCGTATGCAAACCAGGACCTATAAACTCATAATATACATTCAGAATGTAAGAGACCCCCCGATGGAGAGGTTCAAACAACTACTGTTGCTAACAAATCCATAAAGCCACATTTTACATCATTTCCCAAAGTCAGCACTGCTCCTCGTTCCTCAAGCAGCTGAAACACCTTCTGACCCCTGGATAACGCTGTTCGGTGCATCGCTGCGTGCAGATACTGCTCCAATCCGGGCACCTCACTCCCAGAACTCATTGAACGTCTGGTTTAGCTGTTCTGAATTACTCTGCGAGAGCTGATTTCTCTCGATACAGAAGAAATGCACAAAGACAAGTCCCCTCCTCCCCCCCCAGATCAGTTCCAACACTCAACACCTGCTGTAAATTACTGTTCAGTAGAAGCCAAAGTCTCAAGAACTTTCTGGCTCACTTGCTATTGGCAAACACATTGTGACCATTCAGCAGTTCTGCAGGTTTTTTGAAACCCTTCTGCTCTTAGTTTTACTAGAAAGAATTTAAACAGAGGCAATTGATTAACATACACATAGGAGCTGTCCAAGAGTTTTGACCCAAGAACCTTGTGGGCATCACATGCAGCAGCATAAATAAGTGATATTTTGAAATACATCCGTAAGATTCGGCATCATTTCAATATTCTGCACACAAGAAAACTGTATGGCTGTAAAATGTACTTGATGGCATTGGTAGTGACAGGCCTTGTCGTTTCGAATCCCATCTCATCTCTAGAGTAATTGAACTCTGGTGCAGCTGCTAGAAGCTTGAGTTCCACCTTCCAATACATCATTATCATTGGATTGCAAAGACTCCTTTCCCAACACTGAAGAGGAAAGCAGGTCTGACTCTGAGAATTAATATTCCAAAGATCGTGGATGTTTTAGACCTCTAAAACTAACAACCTCTGTGGGCTGGATAAAAGCATATCTTGTCAGCCAGTCAAGATGAAATGACGCCCTGAAGCACAGGTTTGGCACTGTGAGAACACTTTCAAAGCTTGGTTTGAATCCTGCTTGAACACAAATTGAAGTATACGGAAAGAGTTACTGAAGAGCACTCGTAATGCTATATATTGTATATGTGACCCCAGAGTCGACACGGACAGAATGATTAAATAAAAGTGGAGAGTTCATTAAGCAAAGAGTGTGACTGCAGTTCCCCAACATATGTCTGCATCTCTGTACAATGGTTTCTATTATTTTCTTCAGCCTGTGAAACAGAACCAGTTGTCACCAACGCTGTTGCCTTTCCAGTGAAACAGAGTGTTTGGCTGTGGCACATTGTCCGGTTTTTCTAACTCTTCCTTTGGGTTCAGCTGTCTCTTTTCTGAAGACGTTGCACTCAATGCCTAACAAGAAGATACACAGCTTAGTCATATTACTGCCTTCAGCACTTAATTAAAGAGGCTGCTACTAGAAAAGTGGATTTAATCACAGTGTTTTAATTAAATTCTAGCTTGGCACAAATCCACCTGTCAGGATGCAATGGAGTATAGTTCTCTTGCTCCAGACACTACCGTTGCCTGTTCCTGTTGAGCCGCTGCAGAGATTCTCCCATTGCATCCGAGCACAAATAAAGGCAGTCCTCAAGCACAGAAAGCCTCTTGCACAAAGGGATGTCATACCAAAGCTCCTATTTAAGACTAAAGTGTCACACCGTTTACACATTCAGATTTTTTGAGGCAGGCGGTTGTGTTTGCACTCGGATCCTATACCGAGCCATGCCTGGAGACTACTAAAATTAGTTTGGAAAGGCATCATCTGTACTGCAACAAGAACTGAGTTATCACTTAAAAACTGTACTGGACAAGTTTATACAAGGTGCAGTGACTTCATTACAAGTTACAGAGGGGACAGAGATTTCCCACTTGGAGCAAAAGAAAGGGTAACGCCAAAATCCCAAATGTACCGAAGGTGGGCAGCATTTCGCAGCTTCATTTTACTTTGAAAATATAACCAGTGAAACACAAAAGCTTGCAGAGAAGCAGATTTCTTGGGGGCAGGTTTGAAGGAAGTTACAAAACTTCTGCTGTTAAAACTCCATGTCAGTATTCTACAGCTAGGTGCTAAACCTCCTGGTAGTGAAGATGAACTGAGTGTGACCCAAGGTTGCAGTTCTGGTTGGTCTTACAGTGCAAAGGGCTCTTAATCATGTGGGTAAGGATAGGCACCAGGCTTAGCATCCTTTCACCCAAAGGGAAACAAAGCAATGTGAATGGAGGTCTCAGTGTTTCCCACCCCATGGAATGAATCTGAAACTCTGATATTATTCTCGAAACAAAACCATTGGTCATTTGCTGTCTCTTGCCAAACAGTTGCTCAGGCGTATCGTGGGGAAGAGGAGAGGTCAAGAGTGGAAGGAAGCAAGAAAAGAGGCTTGAAAGCAGGAAACTTGAAAGGACCGAGATAACATCCTCCTGCAAAACGCCAGAGATAAAGTGCTGAGTCACAGCAGCAGGGTTCATCTCCATCCTCTCCAGTCATCCACAAGTGAGGTCCAAGCCAGCCAGCCAGTGTCTCTGTGAGCAGAGATGGGTGCCTGCAGACGTTCAGCTCACAATTATTGGATGTCTGTGTTGGGAGAAGCTGAACGCCCGGTGTGCTCCTGCAGCCGTGTAGCTACATGCCACCCCTGCCTCAAGGCTTCTGGTTTAATTAGAGTTGAAATGTCAACACGTGCATAGCTCACCACTCCCGCAGCCTCAAGCCCCGGTCACATCTGACTGTTGCTGCTCCTCTTTCTACTCCCTTCTTCAGGCATAGGAAAGAACTGTTGCAAGATATTTGTGCTTTTAGAGAGAATACTGCTGGTAAGGAGAAAGCACCGGCATGTGATTCATTCCATTACAGAGCCACTGAAAAACCGCCTCGGCACAGACACTGTGCCAGTAGGATGGCTGTTTCCCCTTAGGTGGCATATGTGAAATTCTGAGACTACACGCCCTCCCCACATGAAAGCAAATACCGAGAAGTGCACATGTTTACCAGCCTGAAACTCCTGCCACACAATACTGGTACAACCTGCCGGGCACTTGCCAGTTTCACTCTCTGAAAGGAGCACTTTGCCACTCTCGGTTTGCCTCTCCGTTCTGCTGCTAAAAAGCAGATTTTTTGCCAGACAGAGAATATTAGTGCTCAAGAAGGAGATGTTAAGGGGGAAAAAAAAATAAAAGACGTTGTGCTTGTTGAAATTGCGAGACTCTGGCATGGCACATGATGAAACTAAATGCATTCAGCTACCTGGCAGGAGGCAGGCGTCTCACTCAAAGTTGCATGTGCCCAGATTTATCTCTATATAAAATTATAAAATAGCCAGAGGCGTGTTTTGGTTTGTTGCTTTAATTTAGGGTTCGCAAAAGCTAGTAGGTCCGTGAGGCTTCATACTGGGCAAATTCTGGAGAGTAAAAAGCGGCTTTGGAACTCATACACCCCTCAGCTGCCCAACAGCCCCGTGCTGCTGGGAAACACCCTGGCCTCAGTATTCACCCTGGCATCCAGGGAGCAGTTACCATGCGGCTCCCTCTGCGCAGAGCCACTGGAGGCATCTTCCCAATGGTGAAACGATGATCCGTGTGTGTGGCTTTGCCATATGTTTCTCTTTCATGGCTTCTAGGAAATGCCACGACCACTGGCAGTGAGTCGGTTGCCTCCTCTGTTCCATGCAGTGGACATCTCCTTGCTTTGTTACTTTGGTGTTGTGATTGGCCTTCAGCCTCTTGCAAGGCTGGAATAGGGGCTGACTGCCCTCAGAGATAAATAATTTAGAAATAAAATAATAATAAGATAAATAATTTAGAAATATTTTTATGCCCAAAGCTCCTCTAACATTAGTTAGCCTATGAGTTGGGCTATTTTGCATTTTACACTGATATGGGGAGGTGTCACAGAAGAGAGACTGATAGCCCCAATCCATCGAGGACCTAAGAACCCACCAAGACCAAGGAACAAGTTGCAGAAACTAAAACATGAGTCCTGTCAAACCTTCATTGGTCATTCTTCCCTCGATTTTGGAATAAATGTGCAGCTTTTCCACTCCTTCCCTGCCTGCCAATCCCACCGTGTCTACAGGAGACAGGTTTGGTCCCATACCTTCTGTGTTAGGGCTAAGGAATGAGAGAAGCTGCCAGGTCCCCTGCCTGTGCCTAGCTCAGAGCTGGTGCTAGCTGTGCGAGGAGATGAAAGCACTTCTCAGAGCACACAACCTCCTCTCTGTCTGACCCAACCTCCCACAGCCGTACCTTCGTTTTGCAGTCCCAGCACTTGGGGAGTACAATACAGGGTGGCCAAACAACTCTTTGTGATCCATGCAGAGCCTGCCGGCCCCCCAGCCTGCTCTCATTTTCTTACACCAGAGCCAGGGGGAGAGCAGCAGGTCAATCTGCAGGATGCAGGAGGCTGAAGGTGGTGGGGAGGCCCCTTTGCTCATGGAGGCTTGCTGGAAGCAGGGGGGATGCTTCAGGCGTGTTTGCCTCTCTCCAGCTCCGGGAGCTCCGTCAGACACACGAGGAGACAGCAGATTGCAAAACATTCCTGTGCCATGCTGTAGGTGCTGCTGCCTGCTCCTGCTGCTGCCTGCTGCTGCCTGCTGCCTGCTGCTGCCTGCTGCTGCTGCCTGCTCCCTCCTGCTGCTGCCTGCTGCTGCTGCCTGCTGCTGCCTGCTGCTGCCTACTGCCTGCTGCCTGCTCCCTCCTGCTGCTGCCTGCTGCTGCTCCCTCCTGCTGCTGCCTGCTGCCTGCTGCTGCCTGATGCTGCTGCCTGCTCCCTCCTGCTGCTGCCTGCTGCTGCTCCCTCCTGCTGCAGCCACAGCCGCTGCTGGACCCAGCAGGCATCAGCAGGGATCTAGAGCAGAGGGGGTGGCTGGAAGCTGTAAAAAGTGATCTCCCAGGCTGCTTGGGACTTTGGGCATTTGGGAGAGACACGGAGGGGTTCAGGCTGTCGGTTGGAGGGGAGGCAGAGGGCAGGGGCTGGGGGGTGTCTGAGGCAGGGCAGCGGGACACGCAGGGTGGCTGAAGGACACACTGGTCAGGCTCCCAGCCAAATGAACATTTTGGATCGTGGCTCGTAGGTCCCAGCAATCAGGGCACTCCCGTCATAAGCATTTAGAGGCACTTTGGGTTCTGTCTTTCCCAAATGAGTACTTGTAAGTTGCCTTGATGTTAATGAGAGTTACAGGCACACATCAGGGGAAGAATAGTCCCTCTACAATGGGCATGTGACAGCTAAAGTGCATCAATCGGCAGGGAAACAAAAGAGGTCATAATTTATGTAAAAGGTTCATTTTTAATGTAAATTCTGCCCCCAAATGCTCTGCTTACCAGCCTGAATCTGCGGCATTTGGCAGAGGAAAATGAAAGGGGTGAGAAACTCACTGCTGGCAGGTAAATGCATAATGTGATAGATTGATTTTAAATCCTTGTCATCTTTCCTTTTCACCTGCATACATAACGATCCTCCGTTAGTCATTAGGGCTCCTTGTACCTTCAGCACTCTGAAAAAATATTGGCTTTGAAATGATAGTTCATTGTTAGGGAATTTTTGTCAGCTAGCTCCATTTACCGAGGTACCAAAGCCGTTCTACCGGAGACAGGCTCGGCTTTGGCACGGGCAGCGCATCCATTAGGTGCGAGGATGCTGCACCTCATTCCAGCACCGAGGGGAAGTGCCGAGTGCCACCGCCGTACATACCGAGACCTGTCACCCGGCACTGGGGACAGCGAGGAGGCACGAATGAATTGTCCCCCGATGTTTTCTGCTGGCCAGAGACAAGAGGAGGGGGACACGAGGGGTGCAGCAGAGACCTGCTGAGGACTGTCCTGTCCGAGCCCCCGGGGTGGGGGTAACAGATGCCACCAAGCTGCATTTTTTCTGTTCATCTATTGACACCTTCTCCCCAGACAGCAGGAGCCAAGCCAGGAAACGCTTTTTTCTGTAGCCATATGTGTGTCTGCAACAAGGGGTTTTTTCAGCACACTGGTAATAACTGGGGGTGTCACGCTGTTTGGGAGCAAAATTTCGTAGCATAAGCCAAACCACGGAGAGAGTACTACCGAGGAACTACCTCCAGAGCTCTTCGGGCTGCCTTGGGAATGAAATAATTTTTCTTTGTCCTTTTGTTTAGATGCTTACCTTGCGTTGCCAAGCAACTGCATGGGCAAAGTTAATGGCAAAGCTCATCTTCAGAGCAGGCAGGTCTTTGAACAGAGGCGATCTGGTGTGGGAAAGACAAGGACTGAGAGAATAGAAGAAGCCCATGGTCGTTTGGATCTTTTTTGTATTTCCCATGAATCCTAGAAACAGAGGATGCTACAGCAGAGACAGCTTCCTGCACATAGTTTATTGCCATGCCAGTTCAAGGAAACTGAACGCAAGCGCAGGCTATGTGCTGAGGACATCAAAAAGAAAATATCATCGTGGCAGTGATTTCTACTCCAAATTATCCTACCAACAGGACTTCTCCCTCAAAAGGAAAATCTAGACCCCATTTGCTGCCACTCAACGCTCACAGCCTCAGCCCCTGCAGCCCAGGAAGGAATCTCTGCTTCCAGTTATACTGGAGCTATAAAGGATGACGCAGCTTCCTCCCAGGAATACCTGATGCACCTTCCAGTAGGCCCCCGTGAACTGGGACGTGTTTTTCAGGCTGGAGGTTCATAGCTTAAGTAGCAAAAGAGGGGCCCGAGACAGAAGGAAATTGCCACTGTATGAACCCCACCACCATCAAAGTCTCCCGAGCCTGCTCCTTTCCATTCATTGCCTTGTCTTTCCTTTCAGGAATATTACTAATGATCCTAGTTTTCTGGTTACACCACATAACATCCATGCCTCTCAAGGCCAGGATTTCAAAGGACTGGTATTACCTCTAATTACATGCTTCGTTTTGTAAACTCTTGGGTTCAGAAGGTGTTAGTTAGTTTGGCCCAGTTAGGAGTATTTTCAGGTCATGATTTTTGTCGTGCCTTGTACATTTGGCATTTCTCACAGGAGCTCAGCTGCTGGACTCAGGACATTGCATGGGGACACTTCCAGCTCTCTTGGCAGAAAGAAACAGTTGTGAAGTTGAAACTTTTGCACCCAAAGACTCAGAAGAGCATCCAAAAAGTATTGGTTATAAACAAACTTCTCAAGTTCTTAAACCGATCAAGTCAGCCCGATGACACTAGAGGTCCTGTCTGACTGTTTTTAATACCAGTAATACTAAGTTGATTCAGCGTGAACTAAAATATCTAAACTCTGGTCTAGACAGAGTCAAGTTAGAGGAATTAATCTCCAAAGGTTCTATGTGCTAATTGTGCCTCATTTAATCTCTGAAGGCCAATAAATGCATCAGTAGGAATATGCAAGAGTTGTGCACGGAGGCCAGGCTTAATGGGAATGGTTTCGCATCTGCTGGGAATTTATGAGAACCAGCAGGAGCGTGGAAAAAGACATGGGAAAGGCAGAGAACTGCTGAGGGCTCCTGGGATGAATTCAGCAGTCCCAAATTGAGTCTGAGAGAAGTTGTACTTCATAAGCATACAGACCTGGAAAAAACCTCTATGTTCATTGTTCTTCATGTTTGCAAAAATTTACTATTGCAGATGAAAAATGGTGCCGTGTTAAACAGAAACTGCAATCAAGCCTAATTTTTGTCATACAGTATTATGGGTGCAGCTGTGAGAGTTGTGCTGAGGCTTGGCTAAAAATACTCCTACTTTATTTTGCAAAGTTTATAAGCTGATGTGACCTGGCAGTTCCTGTGTTTCTATCTAGTCTAGTATTCTGTCTCTGAGAAATGCTAACAGCAGCTTCCAAAGAGAAGAGATGAAACCCCTCACAGTCAGGTGATATAAAAATATCACCCAGAGCCGTAACCGCACAAGGTTGATTACTGAAGACAAACTAGTTAATGTCTGTAACAAGTGCCCCATGTGCATCAATTGAATGCTATTTACAGCTTATATGCATTAAAAATAAAAAAAATTTTTGCTTTTTCACTAACATCCCGGACTTCTAGCAGGGCTGTACACACAGACCACCATCCACAAGCTGTCACCTCTCTCTTGCTGCCTTTTACTGACCACAGTAAAGGTTAAGTTATCTAACCTAGCAAGGTAAATTCAGGTGTGAGCTATAAGAAATAGGAAATGCTCCTGTAGGCTTAAAATCAAGGAGATCCAGATTTAGGTTCTCAGCTAAAACTATAGAAAACCGTCAATGTGCCAACATTATAATGTAATTGTACACAGTCCAGCTCACGTTACTAATATGGTCTAACATTTCCTGCCAATTTTGTCTGAAATTATCAAATATTTTATTCTAGTTTGATAATATTTGATTTTTTTAATTGAAAGTATTTGTGTGCACATATATCAGATATGACTGACAGCCCCTCAGTTCTCTGACTTCTAAACAGGAAATTACACCGTGGATTTTTCTTCTAAGATCTCTGATAAGGTTCACACATGTGTGTATATATGCATAGATATACATATGCACATATATATAGTTTTTGTCAAAGCCTGTGGTTTTTACACCTGTATTTCTATGTGACAAGATGGGTTCACACCTCACAAGCCCCTTTAGCAGGAAAGACAGTGACAAATCTCCCTTTGCAAGCGTTCTGCTTCTTCAGAGTCACCATTAAAGCCTTCCTGGATCTTTGCTAACCTACTTTAATTAATATTAATTATGTATTAATAAGAACATTCTGTGGCAGACAGAGTGACTCTAGACAGACCATAGACAGATCAAATTTGATCTTTAATTGTATTTTAAAATATGAGAAGTATAAATTTTATATAATGCTATTGAACCTAACAGGAGGGGTAGGAATATGCTGCAGTCGTCTGTGTCTTCTGTAAGAGACATGAGATAACACCCTGATGGGAAACCACCACGTAAATATATACAGAGAGCTCAAGGACAGTGCCTCACGAGTTTTGTGTTAATTATTCTCCCTCCTCCCACACACTGGCTCTTAATGGACAAACAGACCGGTGTGGATGACCATGGTTCAGGTGCACATCAGTTGCTTGCCTAGAAGCACCAAAAATCTCTGAAGCCATCAGACACAGCCTGCTAGGGGCCTCTTCACCGGGGCCAGCTGCCACCAGAGCGTGGAGAAGATGACAGGCCACCTCCAGAGAAACTTGTGGAATAAACCAGAAAGAAGCCGTCCTTGCAAAGGCTGCCAGGCCCCTGCTTTGCTCCACAGCTGGCAGCAGCTGGCAGCCCGTGTTGCTGGAGGTCTGAGCTGCAGAGCCTCCTGGTGCTTAGGAGATAAGGACGGCTACTGAGCTTGTGATAAAAACAAGATGCATGTTCTAAAGGTTTATATTGAGCAACCATGTGCACACATCGGTGAGAGTATTACACCATCCGTGGCCAAGCATATTGCCAGAGAGTACGGAGAACTCATGGTCTCCTCCAACAAATACGATACCTTCTTCATGTGGTATTCAGAGGTGGCACTTCAGGGTGTGGGAAGCTATTGGGAGCACAGGTATGAGCTGCGGAAGAGTGTCTGTAGCCATGTGGGTCACCTTTGTGTGTCTGCAAAGAAGAATTTTATCCACCTCCAAGAAATGCTGTGCATTCAGCATTCAGCTCCCCCGACAGTCCTCCCACTGGCTTCTCACACTAATAATTTTAAATTTATCAGAGTGCAACTGATTTTGCTATTTGAACCTCCCAGTTATCTTTGTGTCAGTTTTTTCCCCCCAGGAAAGGCAGCTGGTTAACACAAGAGACTGTAGCTGGGAAATAAGCAGCTTTTCTTTCTGTTCCCAGTTCTGGCACTGCCTCCCCCCATGCCATTGGCATCGTCTCAGGGCTCTCCCCCTCCCCGAACATACAGGAGATTGTAAAGCTTGCACAACTGGAGGAACTTGCTGGTTATATTTGACCAGCCTCATATAAATACCAGAAGTTTTAAGAGCAAGGAACTCTCTACATGCCATATGGCATTGATATTAATATATCGATAAATTCCCCCCTAACTGCAGCAGATGCGCAAGTCAGTAGTTTAACCACACAACACACTCTTGTGTCCTTTTCTGTGAACAAGAACAAGCCAGATGCTTTTCCACATCATATTGGCAGAAATACGGTGCTATACAGCCAGAGAAAGCAAACTTTACCTCCGCTACAGATGAGTCTCTACAGAACTGTTCTTTCAGTCTTGCTTTCTTAAAGCTGATTAATTTCGACACAAGATTTACCTACTGATAGCTATCCAGATGATCAAATACTGCTGGAACTGATGCTGATGAATCATCAAGGAATATGAAACTCCCCTAATGTCACAATTACATTTTTCCTATTTCTTTTTATAATACCATTAGACAAAGGAAACAAATTAATGATTTTCATTTTTCCTCCATTAACTGTTCTTTTGCTTTTTTTCCTCTCTGTTCACTCTCATTTATCTTCCTTCTCATTTCCTCAGAGAGCAAACAGTGCTAACCTGCTTTCCTGCTTCCCTCATTAAGTATAATTTTAATTATTTTTACTTCGCCCTTATCCATTAGTTCTCTAAAGTCGTCTTCCAGCTGCATGCATTAACACCTCCCTATTCTATAATTCTCTGTTTCAAATATCATCCCCTAATTTTGGCACTTGAATCTTTGATCCTCTAATTGGCATCTACTCCTGAATTCCCGCGGGGCTATTGCTCCTCCACTGCTTACGTCCCCGGTAATTCACGTCACCAACTCCCAAGTCTCCTTACCTTCCTGTATTTCAGGGTGTGCTTTCACAAATCATTTAAACCCCCTGAAGTCTATGTGGCCACCAAGAAGGAGTTATCTTGCCATCCCACTGTCCCCAGTTGCATGTTCCCACCACACTGCTGGCACTTGTGCAACCGCACGGTCAGCCAGACCACAACAGTTCTTTCAGTTCCCTCTGCTTTCTTGGGTAGGGTGAATTTTCTGGCAGATCGGGGAGACAGCAGGGCTGCAAGCAGAGAGAAAGGCAGGACTGCCTCCCTTGGCCTCAGGGCACGTCATGGATTCCCAGCATGCATGAAACTGTTCTCTGCTAAGTGCAAAAACTGCACAGTGACAGGGAGAAAAGTGCACTCCGATTCTTTGCAGCTACCCCTTTTCTGTTGTAATCACAATCACAATTTTATGCAGGCAGTGCATTACTGTTCTGGGGAGGAGGTTGCTGTTTGCTTCACTGAACTGTTGAACTGCGCCAGGACTTGTTCAGCCAAAAGCAAAACTCACTACGAGAAACGGACAGCTCTTGCAATCCTTAGTCATCAGCTTCGACAGGAGTTTGTCCGGAGGCGGGGAGGGAAAACCGTTAACAAACAGGTCTAAAAATAAATGCAAGGGTTTCCTGACATTGTTTTCTGGTCTTCTGTATTCCCCTTACAAGAGAAAAAGAACAGTGGGATTCAAACTGCATTTCAGTTTCTTGTTAAAATTCAGAATCCAAGAAAAGATGTAAGTAATGGCAGGACTCAGAAATAAGAGCAGCTTTTGGCTGTAGCCGTGATGACCTTCACCTCTATTGTGAAGTTAGTGAGAGAGAAAAGAAATCACTCACCATTACCAATATCCCTTCAAATTATTTATACAAGTTTAGGTATCTAAAGACTTAACACTTAAAAGATTGTTTTTCCTCCAAAAACGAGACCACTTTTATAAAAGAAACCAGTATGCTACATTTACAGGTAATGGCTTAAACTCCTACATGCCAGAGATTATAATGAAAGCTCTTATTGTTTCTTTCAGTATCTTCAGGGAACCTGTCAGAAGTTGTCCCACATCTGCAGCAGCCCAATACACAACTTTTCCAGTGATGTATCTGTCTATGTCATAGGACAGGCTTAAAAAAGAAGCAGCAATATTGATCTTTCAGAAATCTATACAAAAACTCTTTGGGTTCATCTGTCTTGGCTGCTATAATTACAGAGCATAGCTCTGGCTGTTGATCCATTCTGAAAAGTGAGTAGTTTGGGTATTTATTTTCTCCTTCACAATATCTCACTGCAAACTGCCCTAAAGACATTAAAAGAAATTCACAAGTTTTCTAATGGTTTACAAACACAAAAAAGTCCATCTCTTGGGTTTTTTTTCTGTACCACAAGATGTAAATAGCGGTCAAGCTCCATTGGGGTCTGAAGGTACCTGGTGCCTGTTGTACTGATGCAGCAATCAAGTGGGAGGTACCACGGTGAGATGAATAAAGAAGATACAGAAAGTGCTGGGGCAGTTAATGATGGCTCACAAACTCGGGATGACACGGGTACAATTGCCCATGTGCTAATTTCTGCAGCAAACCTGGGCTGCTTTGTTAGAGTTATTAGGGGAATAATAGCAGGAAATTCACTTCTGCTGCACCATCCCTCAAAAGAAAATGTGTACACCTGAAAACAAAACCAAAATGAGAACAATAGAATGAGCAGGATGTACTTATGCACTGGTTTTGGCTGGAATCGGGTTAATTTGCTTCATATAGCCCATTTGACCAACACAGTGTTGATAAGAGACTGATGTTTTAGATGCTGCTGAAAGGTGCTTATGTAGCATCAACCCTGCCAGCGAGCAGGCTGGGGGTGCACAAGAGGTTGGGAGGGGACACAGCCGGGACAGCCGACCCCAGCTGACCAAAGGGATATCCCACAACATATGGCCTCGTGCTCAGCAATACAAGCTGTGGGAGAGAAGGTGGAAGCGGTGGATATTTGCAGTTGTGGCGTGAGTCTTCGCTGCTGACTGTCACACATGATGGAGCCCGCTTTCCTGGAAATGGTTAAACACTCCCCTGCAGTGCAGAGGGGTGAATGAATTCCTTGGTTTGCTTTACGTGTCTGTGCAGCTTTGCTTTGCCTATTCAACTGTTTTTATCTCAACCCACAAGTTTTCTCACATTTGCCCTTCTGATGCTCTCCCCCATGCCGCTGCAGGGGAGTGAGCAAGTGCCCGTGTGGGGCTGAGCTGCCTGCCATGCCTCCAGGGTTAATCTAGAACAACTTATTTCTGGGTTTGGTCTTTTTTTTGCTGTCTCAGTCAGCCTTGACTTCATTTCATGGAGTTTACGATCCCAAAGGATTCTTAGTTCACCTTGTATGACCTTCAGTGTACAGAAAGTGTAATTCACTCACCGCCTTAGGTCAGAGAGATTTGTTTGACTAAAGGTTTGCAGTGTGAGGAGCAAGGGCCGGTGTAGCTGGTGTGATTTGCTGCAGGGATTGCTCCTCTCGTGGCTCGCTGCTTCCCAGGTTGCTTGCCCTGGCCCTGCTCCTGCAGCACCCCAGCTGCTCCCCACAGCACTCTCGGGCGTTTTGCTGCACCTCCAAACCTGCCGGGATCCTGCATCCTTCTGGCCTGGGTGAGCAGCCACCCATCACCACCCAGGAATTACAGAAGCCCAGGGCGACGGTCCTGGGTTACCTGCTGCTCTTTCATCCTTTAGTTCCTACCCACGGAGTCCCACTGCTCTTGTTTGTGAGGGGGCAGAGTGCCTTGAGCACAGCACGAAGATGTTATCAGCGTCGTTTCTCTGTAAGTATCCTGTTTTGGTCTCTTTTTCTTTTAGGTTCTGCCCTCCCTGTGACTTCTCCATGACCTTACCACTTGCTCGGTGTGAGTGCCTCTGGTTATTGTGCATCTATGCTCAGATGTTTTCCTGTTATTGCTTTACCTCCATCTGCTGCATGTGTTCCCAAAGAAACAAGAGTGAGAAGGCTGAAGCTGTAGTCAAAATGCGGCTAAATATTACATAAACTGTTATTAGAGACAACTTTGGAAAATATTCATCTACAGACCCAGGGCTGCCACCGTTTGTTTGAATTTTCACTCTCCAGCTCAAAGCCTTNCCCCAGTTGCTCCCCACAGCACTCTCGGGCGTTTTGCTGCACCTTGCAAACCTGCTGGGATCCTGCATCCTTCTGGCCTGGGTGAGCAGCCACCCATCACCACCCAGGAATTACAGAAGCCCAGGGTGGTGGTCCTGGGTTACCTGCTGCTCTTTCATCCTTTAGTTCCTACCCACGGAGTCCCACTGCTCTTGTTTGTGAGGGGGCAGAGTGCCTTGAGCACAGCACGAAGATGTTATCAGCGTCGTTTCTCTGTATGTATCCTGTTTTGGTCCCTTTTTCTTTTAGGTTCTGCCCTCCCTGTGACTTCTCCATGACCTTACCACTTGCTCGGTGTGAGTGCCTCTGGTTATTGTGCATCTATGCTCAGATGTTTTCCTGTTATTGCTTTACCTCCATCTGCTGCATGTGTTCCCAAAGAAACAAGAGTGAGAAGGCTGAAGCTGTAGTCAAAATGCGGCTAAATGTTACACAAACTGTAATCAGAGACAACTTTGGAAAATATTCATCTACAGACCCAGGGCTGCCACCGTTTGTTTGAATTTTCACTCTCCAGCTCAAAGCCTTTGTTTTGCTGGAGGGTCGCGTGTAGCTGGGTGGGTGGTGGTTTGGGCACCCGTCACCAGCTCTAATCCCTCCTCAAGCTCCTGCTCATCTCCTGGGGATATAATTAGTTGATCAAGCCAAACCCACAAACACAAACTCTCTGAACCATCTTGGGACAGTGAAATTTTTACAGTCAGGACAAAGCACACGATGGGAACTTTTACAGGCAGGATGGAGCATTAGCTACAGACATTCTTCTTCATGAGAAAAGACTCGTTGTCAGTCTGATTCATTGTATAAAAAATAAAAATTATACACAAATATGCAATTGGCGGGATGGTTTTTGCTATAAAGCGATTAAACATAGTTTAAAGCTGGAATGGACCACTGTGATCATCTGATTTGATCTCCTACAGAGCATTAACTATTGGATTTCCCTGAATTCTTGATTTAAAAAAATATATATTTTGACTAAATTTTTTACAAGCCTGTGACTAATTATCCTCCTTACTAATAAATTGTACTTTTATCAGTGAAAACTGATATAAGATGTTGTAGTTCTATATTGAATGCAACACAGTAAAACATTGGCTCCTTTTCTCATGAAACATTGAATTTCCAGGTTAAAATTCATATCAAATTGTAAATAAGTAACCAGAGATTTTCATTGTTGTGACTTTAAAAGTAGTCATATATATATAGTGCTGGCATTAATGAAAACCTGTGTAGAAACCTGGTTTGCATCCAAAGTCAGTTAATCTCTTTCTAAAACACGTTATAAATAAGAATTGATTTGGTAACATTTTAAAATTGTATTATCAAGAAAGCCAGATCTAAACATACCATTTTAATTTGATTTGCCATTTCTCATTATCATTTTACTATTTATTTTGTGCCATTTTTCAATTGAATGACTTAAGTATTGCCCTTGAGATGCTCCTATTTATAGCATATCTTAGAATTTATTAGGTTCACAAAAATTCAGTCGATGATGTTGACCTTTACAAGAAAGAATCACTCAGACTCCTTAATTCCATTTCACTGCATTGCAGTGCTAGCTATCTCTCTCCATTTTATCTGATTTTTACTTACTAATTTCACTATCCTAAGGCTGCCTCGAACTGGAGGACATTTTCAAGCTTCAGTTTTTCATAGTTTGTTTGTTAAACACAAATTTTCTCCTTTGGTAGTTTTCCTTCTCATTGAAAACTTAAGATAACAGACACATAAACTATCTAAGGAAAAAATGCCAGTTAGTGAGCTCCCACTGTGAGGTATGTGTGGCAAAGAGAAGCCTTACCTTCCACAAAAACACGGCCAAGTCCAGACTGCAGCTAAGAATCAGACTGCAAGAATGCCCACCCAGGTCACCTTACAGTAACGTGGGTTATCTACTTCAAAATTCATAGAAAGACCAGCAGCACTAGAAATATCAGCATACAAGAAAAAAAAAATTATGCAAAACTGAATTAATTGAGCAGATTATGAAGAGGTTAAATAAAATGTCAGCACAGGGAGGAACATACATCACTGAAAAACTTCAGCATCCTGAGCAGATGATAGTGTGGCTGCTGATTCACGGAAAAGAAGATGATGGCAGGTTAATTAACCACATTTCATGTGGCTGTAGAAAGATCAGAAAAGGAGCAGAGGCTCAGATATGGGAGCAGGAGCTGCTCTACTTTAACTTTCAGAGCAGGAATGCCATGGGTGTTTTTTGTAGTTGCTGTCAGTGACTGTTTCATTCCGGCGTTCAGGAGTGTGTGCCTAGCGAGCAATGCCTCCACACAGAGGTTCATTTAAAAACTCAAGAGAAGCTGAAAGCACAGCGAACCCAGACAGAATCACAATCCTTACCCACAGCCAAATGCAAAAGCAGAAGCCCCAGTGCAGTGACACAGCACACAGAAGAGGCAGGGATTTACCACGGCCATCAGCCAGTTCTGACACATGGAAGCGTCAGGAGCACTCAGAGTTACAACCTTCCTTCTCACTTTCTCGTGTCTATGAAAAAAGCAGGAAAATAGCTTCCTGTGTACAAACATAACGTCCTTTCTGTGTAGCAGGGCATCTCTGCCACCCAGTCGCTGCTAGGGAGCCACTGGAGCACGCAAGCATCCCAGCCCCACTGAGGTGTCACAGTGCAAATGAAGTGACGTCCAGATCCACACCCTGGGAAACTCTCCTCTCCAGTTTAGACAGTTAAACCCAGCAGCTGACAGCATGCCTTTGCAGGAAAATGGACAGCACCTTACAGGACTCGTAACCACGTCTGCATCGTGGTATTCTGGGAGAAATACAGCAATGATAATAATCAAAATTACAGCACCCAGTGGCTACCTGGTAATAGTGAAACAGTTTTTCTCTGTGAAAGGGATAAAAGATAAAGATAGTTTCATTCTGCAATACACAGATTTAAGCAGATCTGCAACAATAAAATTGCAATAGAAAAACAGAAGGTTGGAAAATATCCTTCCAAGTTATAACTATCGGTCATGATTTCCCCAGTTCGTCGTGCTCAGGAGCTAGCTTGTGAGGCTGGGCTGTTTGCCTCCTCACCCTGAGGGCAGGTGTTTCCCCAAAAGGACAGCACCTCCTTAGAGACGGCTGTCCCTGCCNCCAGTCAGGATTTCCCCAGTTCCTGTGCTCAGGAGCTAGCTTGTGAGGCTGGGCTGTCTGCCTCCTCACCCTGAGGGCAGGTGTTTCCCCAAAAGGACAGCACCTCCTTAGAGACGGCTGTCCCTGCCTGTCCCCTTTGCCATGGGGAAGAGCTCCTTCTTTTCTATCAGGGTTTGCCACTTCATCTTCTGTGACAAGTCACACGGCAGTGTGAGAAGCTAGGTTATTATCCTTTCCGTTCTTCCTTGATGTTTCCACGAGTCACATATCCATCGGTTCCCTCTGCTGCTTTTCCCACGAGGGGTATTTCTAGGGGGGTGGTGGAAAGGTAAGGAGGGTGAAATTTGTCATTTCATAGACAAAAGTCTCTGGAGTGCACTATTTATGGGACACATCTACCTTCTCGCTGACCTTGCCTCCCTTGCACTTTTATATATCCATTAGAATTTATTAGCTATGAATACATTAGGCTCCAGGTGCATAACAAAGTGTCTAGAAAATGTATTTCAATAAAATATCCAAACACCATACCCAGACAATGCCTGCAGTGTCCCCCTGTGTCTCACCACACAGATCACACAACTCACTGTGTCCTGGCAACATGACCTGCAGTAGGTGCCATCAACTGTGTTCGTTACCATCTGAGCCAGGACAAAAAGGCAAGCTGCTATTAAGTGTTTTCAGTTTTCTGACTATTCTATTTGCTACTTAAGAGCATAATATTTTAATTAAGGGGTTTTTTCCCCATTATGGAAATAATTCTGAAGCACCTTTCCTCCTGGTTCTTTAGCAGGTTCATTACAATGCAATGCAATTCACCCAGCTGGACAGGTCTGCAGGTGGCCAGAAACCCATTAGAGAAGTATCTACCTACTACAGGGGAAACTAATATTCAGGAGACAGGAAATCTCAGAGGGACTTCGATTTTGCCAGGCATTAACACAGCTGACTGGGTAGCAGGTGGCTGGAAGCATAAATTTCCCTGTGACTTATTTATTAGGGCTCCCTTGCCTCCCTCCTTCTAGAATTATAATATGCTCTTGGCATTGATAAACCCCAGCAAGGGCACACTATAAAGACACAAGTAGCAAAGTCTTGATAAATATTTTTTATCTATTTGACTTTAAATATTTGAGCCAAACTGGAGACTTATGTGGATTTTTTTGTTGTTTTGTTTTCCGAGGAGAAAATAAAGTATTCCTACAATCCAGACCTCCTAATTTAGAAATAATATAAAACTGCCTGTCTTCAAACAGAACAAGAGTCAAAGAGGAATGACATTCTTCTGTCACAGCTCCAAACCTCCTCTCAGCCAGCTCTGCTTGGAAAGCTCTCCATCAGCTTTTTTCTCCCTGCACCGTGATCTGTTATTCCACTGTGGCTTTTCCCCCTCTCCATGTTTCCATGTTTTCTCTCCCACTAAAACCCTAGCCCCTGTGCTCATTCCTGTGAAAATGATTTGAGCCACAAAGTTCAGTTTTCATTCAGCAGATGCCTGGGTGCTGTTTATCTGTTTCAGTTATCCAGTGCCCCATCTGTGCTTCACATTTCCCTGGAAGGAAAGCTCACCACCAGACTCACCAGTTCTAAAGAGGCTTAGAAATAAGAACATTTTCTATTCATTCTGGGAGGAAAAGCATAGAAAACTCTCTCATGAGTGCTTTGGGGCCAGTTAGTCAAATTCCCTAGGATTTTCTGAAAATGTCAGCGTTCATTCCCGAGTACCGATGATTGCACAGCATCACACACGCAGCAGCCTGGGAACACCCTCAGCTCCACAGCACGCTCACCTCTTCTGCTGGATCAAAGCAGAAAGGTTACATTTAGACATTTATTTTCATGGTTCATTAAAGACAATCCCGTATTCCCTCTCCAGCCCCATGACCAGACGTGTGGGTCCATATAGGGCGCAATGGGGTGATCAGAAGAGCCCCACGCTGCACGGGTCCCTGCAGGGCCACCTCAGTCCTCCCTCCGCATGTCTCACACGTCCCAAGTCCAACAAAAAGAGGTTCTGGAGAGGCCTGGGTGTATATGGAGAGCTGCTGTGTCCATCTTTCAAGCCCAAAACTTTTTGTAAAAAGCATTAAATTATGCAAATTAAAGAAATTCTTCTCCCTGCCCGCTCCCAGCTAACAGCCACGTGTCCTTTCCTGGAACTCAGAGTCTCCAAGTACCAGATCCAGAAAGTTGGTATAGTTACTGTAAGTGGTTTGGAGAATGGAAGCAGGTCTTATGTTTGCTTCTAAGAAATTTCATTAATAAGTAAACGTATCCATAAATATTCTGAATAAAACAGGTGCAAGAAAGACATGCGTTTCAGCCACTTAGAAGCAGGCAAAGCAAGAAAGGATTTATTTTCACAGACTCCTCCTGTAAATTATATGGGAAAGCTGCATGAATCTGCTTTGACCTGGTTTAGCCATACCCTGTCTTTTCCTGTGAAAATATTTGCGTACAATTAAGTATCCACCAGCAGACAGACAGGGGCAGAGATGGTGGAGACGTAGGAGGAGTCCGCCACAGAAACAGACTCCTCCTCACCATAGAAATTACAAAAATCTCTAAAATGGTCAATGTAAATTTAATCTTTTGAAAACTGGCTTCAGCTTACTGTCATACTTACTGTCCTTTCTCCCAAATCATTCCAACTTTTCTCTGTCAAAGTTGGCAAACAGAAAACAACTCATTACAGTTATTCTTCTTATTTTCTCAGCCCGTTAATACCATGCAGGGTTACTGGCCAAACCTTGCCAACTTTATTCACACAGGTCTCATCTTCACGGCAGTCTAAGACCTTTTAAAACGAGCCGCTAAATAATAAACTCAACCACAAATACACAACCATTGCAATAAATTCACATTAGACACATAGACATCATGGCAGTAAGAGGTGAGATGACTAGAAAGATGCTCTTAAAGCCACTTAAAACACAAGTACAAAGGAAATGCTGTCAGCTGTGTTTTCCCCTTTTAAGAAGAAACAAAATGCACTGTTTCCTCAGCACCTTCAGTTCTTTGCCTTCCTTCCATGTGGAAGAGAAAAGGGCCATTTTGCAGCCTCTTGACCCCAAATAAAATGTCTGCATCAGCCTCTGGGACTGCTGGGTTTGACCCCCAAATATTTTCTTCATGGTTGTGTTGTGTGAAGGAGTCCAATTCCTCCTTTGGAGAACGTGGGCAAACAAGTTCCTCCAGTGTCTGTAGAGACCTGCCCTGACCCTGTATAACGGGGTTCAGCCACGAGAAGGGGTCACTATGGGCAGCCCTGGGCTGGTGTCCCTTGGCAAGCCAAAAGCGCCTGGCCCAGAAGTTCCCTCTGCTCAAAACACACCTGGGGGAGAACAACTTCTTCAGACCCTGTTGCAGCCAGAGGCCACTTGTGTTTCCTCCTGAGAGTCCCCAGGCACAACACGCAGTCAGGACCGAAGGCAGGTCCAAACCCTTCCTTTTGCTCCTTCCCCACCACGTCTTGTGTTTCCCGCTGTACGGTGGCTCCGCACAGGCAGGAGCGAGGGAGAACACTGCCCCGCTCAGAGTGTCCGGAGGCAAAGGCCCTGGGCTGGGAAGCAGCAGACATTTCTCAGCAGATGCCCTGCTTTGCAATTTGATTTGCAATTGCCCTCAGCAATCGGGCACCTACCTTCAAAAAAACAATTGACTTAATTCCAAATCATCAACACAGTGTCTGGGAGCAAGAATCACCATCAGATACACCCCAAGATGTAGCGTTTGGTGTTGGCCAGCCTCAGAGCACTTTGTTCCACACATAGGAGCATCACACCAACCTGCAGAAGACACTGAGCTCTCTGTTTAAACAACGGGAAAAACATTTCATCCATTAGCTCTACACACATCTTCAGATGTGTTCTGTCTCTGCAGCGATTCCAGAAACCTATGCACCTAATTTCAGTGAAAATTCTGAACTCCCCCTGCCAAGACCAAACACTCATTCACAGGTTTTTCACTGCCTAAATAACGATGGCAGGTGATCAGAATCTGCCCTAATACCACAGAAAAGTCCCTGGAGCTGAATCATCCACAAGCATGTATTCAGCTTAATTATCTGGTAGGAAAACCAACTCTCCTCATGATGTTGACCCTTTGTGGAGTGAAGTTAATGCAAGCTAAACATTTTATTTGCTTCTTAGTATGTTTTGTTTCTCTAGTATGTTTGGGGTTTTTTTTTTAAGTCTTTCTATTGCTTTTTCTCCCTTTGCATTTAGGCAAAATATTGTTTCCTATCTCGTTAAGCTCAGCTGAGAACAATCACAAGCTCTATTAGATCACACTGACAATATATGTCTTTAATTATTTTTTCACAGAAAACTCTCATACTGGAGCAGAGCAACAGAGTGCTTGTGACGTCTTGCTACAAATTCTTACATGGGAATGTGTGTGGTGGGAACAGGGCCTGGGGGGGGCTGATGGAGAGGCAGGAGAAGGCAGAACTGTTCTTTGTTTTTTTTTTTTCTTTAATTATTTTTTCACAGAAAACTCTCATACTGGAGCAGAGCAACAGAGTGCTTGTGATGTCTTGCTACAAATTCTTACATAGGAATGTGTGTGGTGGGAACAGGGCCTGGGGGGGCTGATGGAGAGGCAGGAGAAGGCAGAACTGTTCTTTGGGGTTTTTTTTAAGGAGAAAAATCTTAGTGAAATATTTCTGTATGCCACACATGCTAAAAGCACTTCCATCTTTAATGTCATCTGGTCAGAATTATACATTCAGCACACACAAAAATCCAAATCAGGTCATTAGTCACTTCTTGGGATGATAATCATACTTTTAACAAAACTTTTAAGCAGTTTTGAGCTGATAGGTTTCCATAACAATTTGTAAGCCATCTTCTGCTGTCGCTGTGTTTGCTGCTTAGCCCATGTCACGGCACAGTCACAACTCCTGCCACCTGGCAGAACAATCACAACCTTCCACATTAGAACACAATTCTATACTTTCTTGTTTTGTTTCCTTGGCAAAGCTTTTGTTCCAAAATATGAATTCTCCTTACAAGCTAGAACATATTTTCTGAGACACCTAGAGCCAGAAAAATTTTGGTACAAAGTGTTTCCTTTTACCAGCTCGTGCTGCTTCTAAAAGCGGGGAAAAGAGGCCTCAGGATCCGTAACGCTCTTGGCTTTCACTTCATCAAGGCTTTTCTGTTGAAACGTTCGATATGGTTGATATGAGAATTCTTGTGCTGGCAAGACCATTTTCCTCTTTCGAAGGATCACAGAATCACAGAATGTTAGGGATTGGAAGGGACCTCGAAAGACCATCCAGTCCAATCCCCCTGCCGGAGCAGGAACACCCAGATCAGATCCCACAGGAACGCATCCAGGCGGGCTTTGAATGTCTCCAGAGAAGGAGACTCCACCACCTCTCTGGGCAGCCTGTTCCAGTGCTCTGTCACCCTCACTGGAAAGAAGTTTTTTCTCATGTTCAAGTGGAACCTCCTGTGTTCCAGCTTGAACCCATTGCCCCTTGTCCTATCACTGGATGTCACAGAGAAGAGCCTGGCTCCATCCTCCTGACACTCACCCTTCACATATTTATAAACATCATAAAACAGTGTTCTGCACTGAGAGGATCTTTATTCACATCCTACATCGTAGAGCTTATTTCGCTGGCAAGCTTGCTGAGGTCTGGACCCTGGCCTCCCTCCCTTTTCCGTCTCCGAGATATTTGCCATGACTTCATCTCCAATGAACTCTATTTTTTTCTCCAATCTCCCCTAAACCTAAAAGGTTTGAATCCTCCAGTTTAAGGGCATCCCTGGAAGTTGTGCACACCCCCCGGGGAAGCCAGCAGGGTCTGCGTGAGGTCCCCAGGCGGGACAAGGACAGTCACGCTCCGGGACTGAGGAGGCCCAGGGCAGCTTCGCAGCGGCCTGTGCAAGGCCGGGTGGAAAGCTCTTCCCTCTCTCAGCTTGCTCACAGTTCCCTGATATTTTTCAAACTCCCTGGCTTAGTCCTGTGGCTTGGCATGACACCGTTGACTTTCTGGCAGTTTAGTGAGGACTTCAGACCCACTGTTCCCATTCCAGATTCCACTTCCCTCAAACAAGCAGTTGGTGTATAGCGAGTGTATGAACACCCACAGAACTCCAGAAATTTCCAGAATTGCAACTCAACTGTTCTACCATGATCCTGGGATCTCAGGGGCCCTTAGCCCTTGTCAGTGAAATCCTGATGGTGAGGAACAGATAATTACCATGGAATTAATGTTTCAGCCTCAGTGTTACCCAGCAATACGTGCATCAAAAGCATCACGTTTTAAAAGCTGTTTGAAAGCATGGGAAGGTTGCCAGCTATTCAAATATTGTCATAACTCTGGTTTTTCTCCAGCTCCCCTAACAGGCACCCAGAAATGAGCCCAACCTTCCAAGGAGGAAAGACTGCTGGAATCAAGACACCTGCATTTATATAACCTAAAACCTTTCAAAGCAAAAAAAAGCTTTGAACCTGGCTTTGTACCTGGCTTCATTCTGGGCATGTGGGTGCCCTCGCTTCCCACCCAGGAATAACCACCTCCCTCCACTCTGCTGCCTGGAGGAGGTAGGTTCCTATGGGACCGCATGGCTGGGAGCCTTACAGACCAGCTTTTGGAACAAGGAGGTTTGTCAGAGTGTCTCTGATATTCCTGCAAGGCTGCCGTAGTAATTAGACTGTGGATTTGTGCGTCCTGGTCCTCACTGGGAAGGGTCGATCTCAAGGAAGGTGGAAGCCCAGGAAGCCGTGGTGATCCATGAGGGATTCACCTGCAAGCCCCAGTTCATCTTTTTCACAGATCTACCTGTCTGCTCCAGGCCTGTTACCTCTCTCCAGATTAAATCCTGCTGAAGGGGAAAAGCCACCAGCTGTCACCTTGGCTCATCAGTCACTGGTTGGCTGTATTCCCCTTTGCTGTGTCCCACCACTGGTTCTGCAGACTCTGGGGTAGGGTCTGTCATTCCATACTGGGGCTGCTATGATGGGATCCTGCTCCAAGATAGAGGCTGCTAAGCTCTAACAAAATAAAAATAAATAAGTGAGACTCTGGGCAGCCTTTGTCCTGCTTCACATTACAGAGCTCAGAAGATCTTCACCATATGGTTTCTTCTACATGTGTTTGTCCAAGAGAGAAACTTACTTTTCACACTGATGTGGCTGACCGTGGTAATCCATCCTGAGAGGTTGAGTGCTCTTTACCTTTGAAATGTTCTCCATTCTAACATCCTGCATTCCCTTCTGTGGAAGCGTCTTCAGAGCTGAACAGAATAAAACAGGGAACGAAGGATCGCTGAGACCAAACAATGTGGAAGGTCAGAGGAAAGGGTAAACAGCCTCGCAGACATTTTCCCTTCCCCTCCTGTCCCAGGATGGAGCAGCCCCTCTCTTCAAAGACATGACAAAACTCTGCACAACCCTCTTGGCATTCTCTCTAACAATCCTCTAGACGCTGCCTTAAAGAACTGTCTCGTTGGAGCTAAACCCCCATGTTTGTACTGAAACACAAAAGCAGCTCATTAAACTTCTCTTAGATAAATTGTTTGGACTGAGTAATTCTCTCTTTTCCTCCCCTTGTGTTGCCAGCCTATTGTTTACCGCCAGCATTCCAGCCTGCGTGTGATGAAAACGCTGATGTGTTTCCTGAGTCACGGACCCAAGCTTTATCTCATCTTTCATTGAGGAAGCTGCCTGCTTTATCATTTTATGCTGCTGTGTGCAATGTTTATTTTTTCCCCCATTATTAACGTTGTATAGGAGGATGTGCCCGGCCCCATCAGCTGTTAGTGGTATTGTGCATACCATACACACACAAACAAAAAATAAAGGAACACACAGTGGAATGGTTTGACAAAGTCTACACACAGAGCTCACAAATTCCTTTCCAATACTGGGGACAGGCTGTGGGTAACAGTGCCAATGGATAGCTTTGTCCTTCACACACTATCTTGACTGTGGAGTTTGCTGGTGTTCTCTGCTGGCTTTTTCTTCTATTTTTCAATCAAATCCACAGTCTGCGACAAGGAAAATTCCTGCCCTTTGCACAGAATTAATGACGATCACCTAATCATCTGGAGTCTTCTTAGAGTGAAATAATTCCTCCCCAGGTTTCCCTCTGTTTGAATTCCAGAGGAGAAGTTACCCAGCAGTGACTCACCCAATGGATCATGAAAGCAGCAATGGGGACCGGGGGGTACACAGGAATCCTTGACCGGCTATTCTAGTCAAAAACAAACCAATTGGAAAAGTCCGAGACATAGTCCATGATTTAGAGAAGCTATGCTTAGGAGAAAAAGAATCCCAAATTTTGGATACGATTTTAATTTCAATCCAACAAATGCACAAGTGGTTAGGAAATGATACTTATTCTTTTGTCTACAAGATATATCTCTTGAGCTAGTTCAAGTACATTGATTTTTTTAACCAATTTTTGCAAAGCCTGTTTAACTTGTTGCTTTAACTACTGAAGGAGGTAGGTACTGAGAAAAAAAGGTGCTACAATACCAGAAAGGGGATCAGCAGAGGCTGTAGGGGCCAAAAGCAGCTGAATTAAAATATGTCATTGCTGTGGAAGTGTAGAATTGCCTGGTTTGGGCTGTGCACTGCCCGTGAGGATAGCTTCTAAATCTGAAACGTTCTCACACGTGGTCATCACCACAATTATTTTCAGTTACTGCTTTTATCAGCTATAATGGATAATGCCCTGGATTCCTGAAGGATCCCAAAAATACGGTTATCATACACTCTTAATGTCAGGCAGTTCAATTATTTCTTAGCTATTCTATCAATTGCTGTTCTTGAACTACTTTTTTAAATAATAATAAGCATTTTAATAATAAGCATTTTCATTCTGAACTTTGCCTACAATCATAAAATTAAGTTACAAGTTCAGCCTTTCTTTCTACCTTATCTACATTTGCTTATGCTGACTTTCCTTTGGAAATAATTGTCTCTCCAAAATAATTTACATTTACCTAAACTGGAACAGAGGGGCCTGATAAAAATATGCCCTGCCAAAATCCAGATTGAACTTAGACCTGCTGCTCAGGTCTGCTTTCTTCTCTCCCCACACCCAGTCGTTTCTTTCTCTAATTCAAGTATTTTCAGTTCCATTTAATGTTCCCTTTCTCAACACCTCACTTCCTCATAAACGCACAGAACAACGCATGGTTTCAAAGGTTTGCCCTGTGGTCACCCACAAAGCTACATGACGATCTCCAAGGCTTAGCCAGCTGAGACCTGGGCCACAATTTTCTAAATTTTCTTTATAACCTTGGTGAAGTTCAAGCCACCTCGGCGTTACTGCATTCCCTGCGAGTTTCTCAGCTCTCCAGCCGTATTCTGTTTACACGATTTAAAATTAGTCTCTTAACTAATTGTGGCACTCATCTCAAGGTATTCCGTTTAGTTATTTTTGGATCAATAAAACCAGACATACTGGAAGAGGGACACACTAAACCAGAACCGTTTATACAGCAATGAAGTATGCAGACCGTCGTGAGGATGGGTTCTGCTGCAGGGCTCCTGGGCACACGGCCCATACCGTCCCAGAACAGGACCTGAACTAAACCGAGTTTTATCCAGACCGACACTATATCCAGGGACATCCCACTCCTTTGCTTTAAGCCAAATTTCTGTCCTCCAAGTTCAGGACTGTCACGCGTTCCTGTGATCCTGGTTATATTCTAGTGCAACCCACAGGTGATATCTAAACCGTGATACCTGCCTATAACCCGAAAGAACTGTTTCAGTGCTCTCGCCTCCCAACCTTCCCTTTCTTCCTTCCCTCTCCAGCCCTGTGCCAGCAGCACGGAGGGGTCCCGGGGCTCCCCGACCCCCGACTTTCCAGGGTTCAGCCCCGGAGGCAGGGCTGCCGCGGGCTCCCAGGGCATCCCCCGGGGAATGCGGGCCGTCCTCTCGGGGAGCCTGCTTCGGAGCAGGAACACTAGATGGCACACAAGAACCGCTGTAGCACTGCTTTTTTGGTTCAGAAACCAAGATTTGGTTTCAAAGCATCAGCCTGGAATGTGACTGAAGGACCGAGGGCGAAACCCGAGTCTCAGTAGGCTCGCAAAGCCCCCGGGGAAGATAACCTTCCCCATAAAACCTCACCCCGCTTCCTCCGTCAGAATTATTTTTCTATTTATAACTCGGCCTAACTTGGCAGCTTCAGAAAGGGAACACAGATTTTATTTAGTGGCTTGTTGAGAAGCAAGGGAATACTGTCATTTCAGTGCAATATAAAATAATAGAGCGGCACGCAACGTAAAGCCCTCTTGGCTCTGCAACCTCTGCAGTTCAAAAGACAACTGCGGGGAAAAGATTGAAATACAATCACAGGGATTCTGTTAAAGGATCTCTGCTTCACTTTATAAGTACAATCAAGTACTCACTTCCACTCTTTATATACCAGTAAGTATTTTTTCCCTTCCTAAGAGCCCAGGGAAACAGATATCTTTGGCTATTCCAACTTCTTATGCTTTATTGTATCAGTGCTTAGCATGGGCCCATTTTAATTCGGGGGGAAAAAAACACACAATACACATTCTCTTGATCAGAAGAATCCTTTGCATTCTGTTGTTCATACAGCAGGGAAAAGCATTTAAAGGACTCTTCTTCACTCTTCATTTCCAGAACACAGAAGCGATCAGTTCCTGGGTGCCACTGCACAGATCCATCACATCAGCACAAAGTGGTGCAAGGTCTGCACATGGGCGAGGTTATGATTTAACTGAAAATATGTGAACTTTCAACTTCCTGTCAACTGCTAGTAATTGGCACGGCTTCTTTGGAAAACAGAACCATGTCCATGGTTACCTGATAGATGTCCAATCCTAAACTCACCTACACAGGAAGCTGTAAATGTCGATTTACTGGCAGAAGTTTTATTGCCTGTACTAATAAGCCTGGCTGATGTAGGGGTGGAGAAGGCAGGCTTGGCTGCGAGTGATTCGCCTTCTCCTCCTCGGAAGTGGGCTAGACAGAGACCTAGTGGCTTCCTAGGAGGGGGCTCTTCTGCGAAAGCAACCTCAAGCTGTAGAGTCAAGGCAGTATAAAGCACCCATCAGGTTAAGAGATGACTAATCCGGGGAGAAAGGACCTTCAGTGCTAACCAGAGTCCCTGGCAGAGATGAGTGTTGGGGTTTTTTTTACTTTCATTTCCGTGCATGTGTTTTTGCATGGTTTGCATTTCACGTTACCTATTTTCAACTGAGTAAATAAATAGTTTTATTTGTTTTTCACTTACTCTGGTTTGTGTCAAGAATAACTTCCGAGTAACTGGATGAACTTTACAGTCTTCCAGTCTTCCAGATGGCAATCCTGAAAAAAAACAGTGTCCTGGTCATCTCTCCTCTCTTTCTCCTCTTTGCCTCATATACTAAGCCATGTTTCCACATATAATAAGGCGTGTTTCCACAGGGATGGAAAAGTAAATGCCTCAGGAGAAGAATTTATGCCTGCAAGTATCATTAACCTAGAAAGTTCTCTGGCATTAGATAAAAAAGAGGGGGAGAAAGCACAGACAAATTCATGGGATTTTTAAGGGACATGCAATAGTACTTATCAATACCTTATTTTTCATTTCTAAATGAAACTTCTTTCCTACCAAATATTCCTGCCAGTTCGAGTTAAGTAATATCTCTTTCAAGGATGCCATGGTAAGAAAACTGATGAAAAATTTCTAGTACTATGTACATCCATATTCTGGCTTATAGGGAATACACTTCCAAAAATACTGTTTGTGTGGACAATTTGCTGTAAAGGTTGCATAGAACTGAGGGATGGAAAGGAGCTAAGCTTATGTAAACAGGTGTCCCATCGTTTGTAAACAGTCATAAATGTTTATGTTACTTGGAACTGTAGTTGCTAATTCTATGTTTCTCGCTTGAAATGAACGGCATTTTTATTCAGTTTGTTATTTATCCAAAAGATTTTGCACAAGATAGTAGCTAAAGTTAATCCATCTGCATATCCCCTTCTTCTGTATTTCTTTCACCTCCATACTGAGCTTCAAATTCTTCTCATAAAGTCCTCGGTTCTTCAAAACAGATCTTTAACAGCACCACATGGGAACGAAATATCAGCAAATTAATAAAGACTGATTGCAAGCTTCCTATCAGGACGGGAACAATGGAACACGTCTGTCCCAAACACACGGACAGAGAGCGAGAAGCAGCTTCAGGGGCTGGGATCCTGTGCGTGACGCTGAGCTGAATGCCAGTCCAGCTCCACCGCTTCAGAGCTGGTACCTCCACGGGATGTTGACCTGTTCCAGTTATACTGGACCAACGGGAAATAAGTGAAATAACAAAGAGCCATCCCTTTACAAAGGCATTGAGAGCTCAGAGTCAGACGCCTACCAGCCTGTCTGAAAATGCCCCTGTGGTCTACCTGCATCTTTAATACACAGACACCTAAATATTTTTCACTAATATTCTATGGTAATACTTGAAAATTGAACTTAGGATGTTAGTAGCCTATATTTCAATAAAACCACACAGAAATTAAATTATAATATTTTTACTGACATTTTCTCTAATCTTATCCTATTATTCTGCTCTATATTTTGTTCTATCTACTGTACAAGAAAAAGTAAAAAATGTGACTTGGCCACAGCCCAGGGGAAATAAGAGCAGACTGGAAACGGACTGGGAACAGGAGTGGTGTGATCTAGGCTGTGAACTGGCAACAGGCTGCAGGCTGTAAGCCACAAACACTAAGAGGACATGCATGGGCTGTGGTGGATTCCCCGTCAGTCGAGGCTTTCGAGGAAGAGTGAAAATCTCTCTGAAACATGCTTTATCCAAACAGGCGTTTACGCATGGCTTGTGTTATGCCGGAGAGAAAGCAGATGATTTCAAGAATCCCGTATGGCGTTACAGTCTATGAATAAGGAGCCTCTGTCACTGTAACAGACCCAGTATTGCAGCTACTTTGGACCCAACGTGGTGTTAGGGGACCACTACAAAGCAGGAATTGTGTCGGATGCTTCTGATGCTGCAAAGGCGCCTGCAGAACACAACGGGGGACAAGCGTGTGAAAGAGGTTCTTTCAGTACCCCATCGGGTCTGCTGTGTGAGCGCAAAGCAGTGCGGAGTAAAGAATTACAGCATCTTTGTTCTGCTCTCACACTGTGAATCCCTTTCGTCGGCATACCCCCATTAAATGTGATATTATGGTTGCACAAACACCAAGTCTTCCAGGACTGGTGAGAGGTTTGTAGGTCTTCTGTTTCACCATTTCACGTACTCATGACTGTTTGGGGGAGAGGGGGCAATTTGGAACGGAGCTGAACTTGGTTTATAAGAGAATCTTTCAGACTCAAAAGTTGCCTGGAAAAGGTTTTTTGGTTTTTTTAAAGGGTAGAAGAGAAATACTGACAGGTTGTCCACTCTGAATTCCAAATTAGAGAGAAATTGCTCTGCTAATGCGAGCTAACATACTAGTGTCCAGACAGCAGAAGAGCTGGGTTATAAAAAAAGATCACATCTGATAAATGAAAACACTTTTTTCCTTATTATAAAAATGAGAACAATTTCATAGATGTAATCTGCAACAGCTTGATTTAGGAAACACTTGTCACAGTAAGTATGATATCTCAAATGGTGAATGCAAATATGCCCAAAGAAACCCCGGGTATGTCTTGGCTGCAGCTTCTGCAGTATTTTTGGCTAATATGCAGATACACACAAACTAGCTCTTCCCCATCTACTTCAGATATTACAATGAACGTAACCGTGACAGCACAGAGCTCATCTCCAGCTAGCCCCAGAGCCTTCCTAGGTGTGCACTGCAAACCATTTGGCCAGTTGTACAGAGTGATCAGTAACCAAGCTGATGTCAATTGCAAGGCAGCTCAGATCATTTTTCATTTAACCCTAGTTACAGGAGTCACTGAAACACTGACATACTCAGAGCAGCTGGTGATGAAATACAAAATAATTCTGAACAAAATAATTCTCAGCTGGAAGAGAGAGGAGTACATGTCCAAGAGCAAAACTGGTATGTCTTATTTAAAATATTTATTAACTATTTAGAAGAGGGACAAACAGTACATTTTGAAATGAAAATTATACTAATTTAGAGCGGGTTGCATATCTACAGCTCACATAAATCACCAGTTATTTCTGGAATGTAAAAAAAATATCTCAAGTAGAAATCTTTGCTCTCACAATCCATTCTCAAAACCCAAATTCTTGTCTTGTTTACTGGAGTAAACTACAGTTCAAAGGTTACTTCTTGATGTCCTTCAAAAATAAGCCTATTAGATACGTCCTTCTTGGTGTAGCTCAGCTTCATGGGTGTTTATGTTTCTCCTGTTTGTTAACATCACGGATAAAGGCCACAGTCCTCAGTTCAGGGAGGGAGAATGCATTGAACTGAACAGAGGATGGGCAATATGGAAGAAGAAATAGAAAAGGAAGTAAAGGAGAAAGAGATGAGAAGGTATGGAAACAGAAAGGGCAGGTACAAATGAAAGGAAGAAAATGGGAAGAAAAGACATGAATAGATGGAAGAATGAGCAGAGGGGTGAACGGTTCTGCTGCTTCCCATCATTTCTGAATGCTGGTACACAGAACGAAAAAACACTCTAATATCCATCATCAGTAAGAAAATTAAAACCGGTAATTTCTCCAAAATCTAGCCGAGCTGGTAGTGTCATACGATAGAGACAAATCCTCCAAACCCTGATGCTATATCGGCAGCTAAACAGAAGAAAACCTGCACGCAGAGGTTCTAAGGTGGATTTCAGGAGAAACTGAGGAGTAGAGCTGTGAGTGCAGAGCTTAAGAAAGCCTCCCATCTTAAAAACAGATAACCTCATGGTGTGGCTGCATCTCCAACACTGCTCATTTCTGCTCCCTCAATGAAAAACGGAACAGTTACCTGTACTGCAACTCATGTAAGACTGTCTTAGGAAGCAGGACAGAGGTTGCTGCACCTCTCGCATCTTCATCTCAACAGTGCAGACTTCGTACGGCTTCAAATCCATTCCCTGAATAAGTCACAGGGTTGAGATACTCCAGTTACTTTTTTTTTTAAATAGAAAGCCTACGTTTTCTGTACATGAGAACACAAATGTCTAAAATTAAAACAATGTGCCCCCAAGCAGTCTTCTGTACAGCTTCTGTATGTAACTCCCACAACAAGACAGGAAACATGGGTTTGGGGTTTATTTTGTGCTGTCCTGTAATCATCCAGTTTGGGAAGGCTTCTCATTTTCCTAGAAAGGGACTAGGAGGCCAAGCCACAAAGATTTTCAAGAGTTCAACCCTTTTCAGGCAAGCTACTCAAAAAAAACCAGAGGAAGGGCAGTTTTTCCCCTGCTCACGGATCAGGTTAGTCAGGCAGACAAGTCCATTCTCGCAGCACATAAGGATGCCTGGACATGCACTAGCACCGAATCCCGGGCTGGTGAGCTCTCCCCAAAACTGCCGCGTGCCTGTCTCTTCCACCAGCATTTAGAGTGCAAGGGAATACCTCTGCCACTTTTTGGAACAGGACAAAGGCATCACTGGGACAGCTGAAGCTGATGCATGTTTTCTGTCAGCAATTAAGCCTCTGGGAGCTCCAAATAAACCCTCTGAACACCCAGGGCTGTGCTACCTACATGCTTAGTTGGTGGATACAAGCCGAAGCTGGGTCTCTTCATGCAAGCCTGATTCCACAGCCAGATTCGCAGCTCTGCAGAACCTCCAGGCTCTGGATCTCCTCCTTGCTGTGTCTCCAGGGCTCATCACTACGGACGCAGCTGCAGAATCAAGGCTTTAGGCTGTAATTCTCTCAGGGCATGGATGATGCCTTCCTTTTAGTCTCGTTTTCTGTCTGTATACTGCCATCACATAAATGGCACCGGTAACAAATTTCTTTCTTCCTAGAGAATTTCAGTCATGACTCTTGGGTCATCTTTTCCATCCTTCTACTGTATGCTTCCACCCAGAGTACTCCAGAGGACTCTGTAAATGGTGAGGCATAAGGGGTTTATTTCTGGAATCTCTCTACAGAGCAGTAAACCTGGGAAAATTTTTCCTAGTACTTGTCCAAAAACTACATTTTTGCTCTGTTTCTTGATTCTAGTATAAGCTCTTCGATACCACTAGAAAATTCCTCTCGCTCCTTGACATCAGTGCCCTTTGAATACTTGCAGGCGTTAATTCTCCTCCCTCCGTTTTCTATCCAAATTCTGCATATTTAGATTGTTTAATTTTCTGACATAGATTGTAACAAAAACTCAGCAGAGGGACAGAAATCTCTTCAGAACATTAAGTGCCTACAAATTTCACCAAAACTGGCAGAGGAGAGAAATCTGTCAAATCCCCTCACAGAGGCAAAGGCTGCAAGATCAGCTGGGGTCCCGGTAGGCAGCAGAAAATGTCTTTGGAAGGGAAAGAGGGAATATATTATTGCTCGACAGCAGAAGAGGCTTCAGCAAGGCTTGGTCCTTGTACACCAACAAAGGTAAGAATGATTAGACCACAGCCACTTATTCTGTTGCTGTGTCTCCAGCAACAATCAATAGCTTCAGGAAGAACCAGAACAAGCTGCTTCCCCAGAAATCTCGCTCCGGAGCCACGTGGCCCAGGGTTCCTGCTCCTGCTGCCACCAGGGAAAGGATGCTGGCAAGCTCCAGCAAACCAATACCTGCATCACCATTTTTGTGAAGGGACAGAAAAGCAAAACTCTGCTTACAAGCTCTGTTAGAATTATTTAAGCTAACATGAGCCCAAGGTCACAGTAAAAAGATAATGTGGTGCCATAGCAAAAGCAAAAGGATTTAAGCTAAAGCTAATCAGAAGATTACTTCTGCAACCAATTTTTGTCCAAAAAAAAAAAAAATCTGCATTGTTGAATGTGAAATGGTCTGTCTGGAACAGCTTTTATTTGGCAGGCCTTTGCAGGGTTTCTGAGGCAGCCCAGCAGATGTGGCTGGACAACACCAGAGGCAGCAGAGCTTTACAGCCCTGTCGGCAGGTACAGCTCTGAGCTGGGAGACAGGCAGCTCCAGCAACCTCTGGCTCACTAAAATGTTTCCAGACTGAGCTGGAAAAAGCCCTGTATTTTTTTTTTTTAATAGATGTGCTGCAAATGGAAAGTCATCTTTTTAATCAGTTTCAGTAAACCCAGTTGATGCAATCTCAGGACTGGTGCACATCTCTCCACCACTGGACTCAGTTTAGCGCAGTGATGAAGAATACCAGAGTTTCAGGTCTGTTGGCACTATTTCAATTTTCAGAAAACTACGGGAGGAACATTTCTCTTTTCTTCCTGCCCAAGAAAACAAGAGACAGGAGATCCTAATGCCAGCCACGTCTTTTCCCTACTCTCCAGGAGAGGACTAGTGTCTCTATACTAAATGTTTTACTTTTAATTCTCTTTAAAAAGCTTCTACCTCTTTTTTTTTTTTTCTAATCATTTGTGTGTGAAGAATTCTGTCTTCTTGCAATGAAATCAAATTTTAAAACTATTTTGGCAACACTTAGTGGAAAAAAAAATCACAGCGTAACCACTCACTTGACAGTGTTAAAGTGAGACAATCCCACATGAAGAAACGCTGCCCTGCCTTGCAGAATTATTACCCAGGGGAAAAGCACACCACACCTATTGGACACTTTCTATCTTCAGAAGCCTCTGCCAGGACCTTCAGGGTGATGTTTTCTTTCACTGTCTATACAAATGAGTAACAAAAAAAAAAGAAACTAGTTCTGTATTATTACAATAGTAAACTGAAACAAAATAGTTATTTAAAGTATCAGAAAAAAATCAGTTTTGTCATGTGAAGTATAATTGTCCCATAGTCTCTGCATTTTCCATTTTTGTTCTTTATACCGCTATTGCATTAAAAATGTACTCTGGCTAAGGGGAACTCTAGATTTAGGAGCTCAGAAGAAAATGAGCCCAGCATGTGCAAAACCAGTTGCTCAGGATATCTTGCAAAACCAAAACCATGCTTGGTTTTGACTGATTGCCCTTTTCAGAGTTGCAGTTAAGTCAGTCCATGAGGCCAAAGGACTCCAGAGCAAATGGGTTTATTGAACCATGACAACCAAACTGGTAATTTCTGATAGTCAGCCCTTCTGGGTAAAGTTCATGGACTTTTAAAGGACCTAATCAAAATCCTCTGCACAGAAGAAATGTGAAGGCAAAGACTTGGAAGTCTCACAGGGAGGAAACCGCTGGATTTACACTTTAACAGATCCACTGGTTACAATGGAGATGTGGATGAGGACAGCAGCTGGAAATAGAGCTGACACCCCCTAGTTTCCATGGAGTTTCCACCAAGCCCTATTATTTATTCAGAAGCTATTTTCCAGGAAAACAGCCAGCCAGCCTGCAAAACTGTTTTTAAGAAAATAATTTTCAGAGGATGGGGGAACAATAGCATAAGCAGTCCACAGATACCAGGTGGCTAGGTTCTTCTTTCGGGTTACTCAGTTTGCATGCTTGAATAATAATTTCAAGCTGGTGGTAGTCGGTTAAAAAGTAGTATGTTTGCAATATTTCTGCTTCATATGGCCAAACTATATTTCTACACTATTCTTTCCTCATTTTTTAAGCCCAGATTAATATGGAAACCTGTCTGTTTTTTTCATCTCATCGCTAGAAACAGGTGTGTGTATGTGTGCCCCAAAGTGTTTGGACCCTTTAAAGGATTTCCAGAAAATGCGGAAAGAGATGAGACACGAATATTTTTGGTTGCCTGAGAATATTTTTTACAGAAGAATGTATCTTGAAATACCAAATAGTGCCTTTTTTTTTCTTTTTGAGGGATGCTTTTCTTCCTTCTCTACCCCCAGATCTAGTCCGATGGAGCTTTAGTTCCATCTGCTTCTGCCCGGCGCTCCGAAAGCCTTGTCCAAAGCCCGGAGCTGAACAGGGGGTGGGGCAGCATGAGAGGAGACATGAAGGAGACACGAGATTTGCTCAGCAGCAGTAGCTGGGAAAGCACCCAAGCAGAGGCACTGTGCTTCGGGCAGCCAGAGGCAAACCGAGGCTGACGGCCAGCAGCCTGCGATGAGGGTCTGACCTGGGGTGGGGACGTGGGGCACTAGGAGTAGAAAAAGGATTGTGAAATTAACGCTTTGGCAGTCATCATGGGACATTTCCTCACCCAGATAACTCAAACCAGGGGGGTAATATGAAGAAAACAGCAGAAGCACAGGACTGCTGCACTGTGCCAGCAGCAGAGTAACATCCTTCACGCTGTCAGCAATAGAGCGCGGCCACCATCAATCCAGCAGTCTGCAAGCTGCTGCCCAGACACCCCGTGGGAGAGGGGAAGAACAGCTTAGTTGCAAAATATATGTTGATGTCAAATGGAAATATTACCGTAGCTCATCTAAAAAGCAAGGAAATCGTAAGGACACCAACACTCAGCAGAACTGGCCTCTCTCGTGAACTGGCGTGCTCGCTGAGGTTCACGTTTTGTCTAGAAAAGTCGTGAGTAGTGGTGGCATCCGAGGGCCATACAGTAGCATCAGCTAGAGCAACGATCCATCCGAAACCAGGGCGAGAAGTCTCACTTGTTTCTAGAACTAATATCATCACCATTGGTGTATGAAACACAGGAATTAAATGCTGACATGAGACGTCGCTCCTCTCAGAGAAGGTTGTAACAATACTGCTAAAGGAATCAGGAGAACTGGTTTTGTCCTGAATTTAGTTCATATGGTTTCTCCTACAAAGTTTCAAGAAATCATTAAATAGCTGCTTCACTTAGATGAGTTATTTAAATGTTCTGAACCAATACTAAGACCAGATAACAGGGACAGTGTGCTGGTTTGGGCTGGGATAGAGTTAATTTTCTCCGTTGTAGCTAGTTTGGGGCTCTGGTTTGGATTTGTGCTGGCAGCAGTGTTGGTAACACTAATTTTTCTGTATTCCAGGAAAAAAAAAAAACAACTTATTTCCAGAAACACCACAGTGCTCTTTAAGGCAGCAAGACTGTGAGAAGAAGAGAGTAAGGTGATACAACAAGCTCAGTACATAGATTTATCAGTGCTGTGTCATTGGTTTTGTTCCAAAAACTGAATCAGAGCAAAGGACAAACCCTCTGTCGCAGGTAAAGTGTCACAAACAAGTCTGGACCTTTTCCTACAGATGAATCAAGTTCCTGTTTGCACTTGGAAGTCAAGGCTGTTCCTAAGAGTGTGACTGAAATGAAAATGCCCACGTAACAAGAATGACAACCTTCATTTTCTCTTCAGTCCCCTCCTTTTCCAACAAAAAATGAAAAAGCCTGCACACAAACAGTACACCACCTGTATTCAGTTGACATCCACCGAAAAGGAGAAGCTGTAACAGACTAAATACCTCCAGAAACACCCAGGGGCTGCCTGGTATAAAATTAAATTTTAAGTAAGGGAGAATAAACAAGTCAGTTGAAAGCCTTAAACATTTTGTATAAATAACGAGTGATGCTATCCAGAATCAGCTGAGCTGGAGGCATCATCTGCCCCAACCATGAGTCAGCTTGAGTCAGGTCCGTGTACTTTTATGGTCCTGTCAGAAAATACAACTCTAGGCAGCACGAAAGAAGTCCCTGAAATATGGAACAAGTACTTGGTGGGAAGGCGTTCTCTACTGTAAACTGGCAATGAAATGAGTGGAATAAATAAAATGCCAGCATACTTAACATTTCTGTCTCTATTTTTAGCCCAAACAGTGGACTGAAATCAAGGCGTAAAATGAAAGGCAAATCACGTGCTCTGAAGGCCAAACAATCTGAAACTCTTTGCGAACTGTTCCTTCTGCACAGAAATTCTCCAGCTGTGCAATCCATACAGCAACAGGGACTCAGCAAGCAGGGAACGGTTCCAGCTGTTTGCATCCCTCCCACTCCCAGTATGCATAACATCCTGGCCGGCAGAAGTTATATTTGTGTTTAAACATTACAAGACTGATTTATATTAGAGGAATGTTTCTGATCAATTGTTCGTGCTGAATAGCCAGTGACTAAGTGGAAATCCTTCACAGAGAGCACTGCTCAGTAAGAACGGAGTAAGAAGTTTATGAACTTCAGGACGTGGCCAACATCTCCAATCCACTCAGCAGACAGCATGCAGCTTCCCGTAACCCCCGACATCGGGCACATACACATTTCTGCCAGTCCTCGGAAGAGTCCCAGTATTTGTCATTACGGAACGTAAAAGGTAAGGGAGGGTTGGTCACACGTAACTTTGCCAATGAAAAGTTAGCTGCCAGGTACAAACCGATTATTGCAGTCAGCAGAGAGAGGAGACTTTCCAGGCGCTTATCTTCCAGCAGCATGAATCACTCTGTCCCCTGGCTGTGGTATCAGCCTGGACGCCAATCAGCTGCCCCTGGCTGAGGCAGATCTCACTGGAAGTTGGGTGCTGTCTGCTTGCAGGACGGATCATCAGCTGATGTTCTTTGTCAAACTGTCGATGGCTCTGGGGCCAGTGGAACTATGGAAACCAGCAGAGGTGAAGATCTGCTCTTGGTCTTTGCCAAGTTTACAATCCAGTGGCCTGAGAGCAAGAGAGACACTCTTGAGGACTCCTTGCAGAATACTTTTATAGTGCAGAAATAAATATTTACACTAGTAAAACATTTCTCCTTTGATATCTGAAAAACAATAAAAGAAAATGATTGAATTAGAAATGAAGTGTTAGTCTTTTATGATGTTTTCATAAAGAAAAGATTAAAAGGAGGGGGTTTTTGGACAAAAAGGCTACGCGGTATTTTTTAAAAGACCTCTGCTGCCAGTAATGCCAGAAGATGTCAAATTATCAAAATGGATATGGTTCAAAGCCAGTTTACTATTAATCAAAGCCAATTTACTATTAATCATGGCTTTTAAACTTGCTATGTTGGATCTGCTTAGACAATGAAACAACCCAGGCCAATTGTAATTTAGAGTTCACATGTGCCATGGCACCTGAGATCATTATTTAAATTGAATAGCATCTTCTTTTCATTTTACAGCTTCCTACAATGCTAGCATTGCAGTACTTTATTTTAAAGTATTAGGAAAATTATTAATGTCACCTCAGCAACACCACTAACAAAGCTAATATTAAGTATTATTGCCTTCAGTCAAGGCTAAATTTCTGTTTATAACTCCCTTTTATCTATTATACAGCTTTGCTACATTTATGCATCAGGCTGAAGGCATCTAAGAAAATAATCTTCCTGAAACTGTATGTTTTCCTTTGGACAGTAAAACTGGACCTGCCATTTCCAATAGTGTAAAACTAAGGTACACAAAATGAAAGTAAAATAATTCCTGCAAGCTCCCATCCTTGGGGAAAAGGCCTTTGAGACATTAGAGGTATCCTTGGCTTTCAGACAGCTTAGTAAATCAGGGGCTGCTTTACGAGACTGGGCTACCTCAGTTCACATGTATTTGATAGAAACTTATTAGCGTTTGGCATCTTCCAAACTGGAGGAGACTCCGATCTGGAAAGGCAGTGGCTGGGCAGTTTTCTTGGAATTTGCAGGTCCATCTTTGGAGGACATTGTCTGATTCAACTGCCCTCGAAATTCATTTTTCTTAAAGGGGAATGGGGAACGGGGAACAGATCAGAGGAGCTAAAACGCGTAAGCACAAGGCGTAGGTGCCACTGGTGAAAGGGACAGACCAGAACAAGGGGACGGTTCAAATCAGATGAGGAAATCTGGAGGGTCACAGGCGAAAAGGGGGAGGAAGAAAAGGAAGGATAGTGTCGATGGCTCATACGGGGAACAGATTTTTCTATGATATACATTCTAGCTGAGCAAAGAGAATTAAGATTCACATTTACTAGTTTGAAGACAGTTTAATTTTAGGCAGACCTCAGCTACAGCAGAAAGGCAATGCCACATATTTAAGTATGTGGTCACAGAAAATACCACAGATCCTGAGTAAGCTGCGAGGCAAAAGGCTGAAAGCCAAACATCCTTCCACCACCTGAGCAACGGGACAGCCAGCATGGCCAACGTGTGCAAGAGATTTTGGCTATAAATCACTGGCATCTTCATCCAAACATCATTACTGCCAAAGCATTTTAGATATGTCTATGAAATAAGAAAAAGAGTCAGTGAAACAAATTATTTGAAGAAACACAGTCATGAGAATTAGTCCAGGTGTGTAGGAATGGGGAGGGTAAATTGGGGGTTTCAGACAATCTCAGTATAGGAGTCTCTTCTCCTTGGCAGCAATAGTATTATAAAAATATTACGTTCTGCCTTTTTTTGCCATTGCTTTCTATTAGAACAGCCAATCACCTTATACAATCAATACAAAATTGTTTGGGTTGGAACCCAAACTGGAACCAACCCCCCTGCCATGGGCAGGGACACCTCCCACCAGCCCAGGTTGCCCAAAGCCTCATCCAGCCTGGCCTTGAACCCCTCCAGGGATGGGGCATCCACAGCTTCTCTGGGCAACCTGGGCCACTGCCTCACCCCCCTCAGAGTAAAAAAATGTCTTCCTAATGTCTAATCTACCCTCTTCCAGCTTATACCTGTTACCCCTTGTCCTCTCACTCCACTCCCTGATGCAGAGTCCCTCCCCATCTCTCCTGTAGCCCCCTTTAAGTACTGTCAGGCTGCTGTAAGGTCTCCCTGAGCCTTCTCTTCTCCAGGCTGAACAACCCCGACTCTCTCAGCCTGTCCTTGTCTGGGAGGTGCTCCAGCCCCCTGAGCATCTTTGTAGCTCTCCTCTGGACTTGCTCTGACAGGTCCAGGTCTTTTTTATGTTGGGGGCCCCAGAGCTGGATGCAGTACCCCAGGGGGGGTCTCACAAGAGCAGGTCAGAGGGGGAGAACCACCTCCCTCGACCTGTTTTTCACGCTTCTTTTGATGCAGCCCAGGACACGGTTGACACAAAGACTCTCACTGCTGTTGTTCCCCTCTCCCACCATTTTTGCAGCAGATAATATCAAACTCCTCTCTCATTCCTATCCCTCCTCTACTCTGCAAAAGTCTAAATTACAGTAATTTCATTCAGTAATAACTACTGCATGGAGCTTAAAATGTTGCAGCGGGTCCCTCACGGCAAAACTGAGGCACAGAATAACTCTGCAGAGGAAAGCTCTCACAGCCCTCCTTGTACACGTCTTTGGGGGCAGTGCAATTCCTTTTTTTCCCCAAATGAGCAGGAACTGCTTGTCTCAGCAGTGGGAATCCCCTGAGAAGGAGGGAATGGAATATGTAGGCATGTGATCTCAGAGACAGAATAAAAGCAGCACATGGTAAGAATAAACTAACTGCTGAATCTCAGAAAGTTATTGTACATTCAGAATTATCATCCTTTGGGAGCATTTCTAATCTCCCACGGGCATCTTTTCTTGGGTAATTGAACACGAAAATAACTTCAAGCCTGAAGTTTTTCAATCAAGTTCTCCAGAAAACTTGCTTTATTTCAGGAACAGAAGGAGCTGCTGCAGAAGTTCTCTGGCCTGTGTTATCATGATCGTAAGTGTTTCCTTGCAACATAAATCTCAAAGACCTTGTTCTCACTTAACTCCTGCTCCTTACTTTGGAGCACAGGAGGAAACTGTGCTCCATGCCTAAGGATGAAAACGGATTCATCCTTGCCTACTTAGAGTCATAATATCTTATAGAATTTCTGCATAAAACAAATGATCTTCACAATGACATAGGGGTCCCACAGAACAGCTGTGGATGAAACATATCCCTGTGACAAACCAGAGGAACATGTATTCTCATGGCAGCAGGACTGTAACTACAAGGATTCAGCTTATGCACAACAAAAGGAGAAAGCAGTTTTTCAGGTGAAGTAAATGCAAAAGAGACAGAAGAAGACAGCTGCCCTTCAGCCTCCCCACCCTAACAGCCTGCTCTGTGCCCGTGCAGTGGATGGCATGGGCTGGTCCCACCGAAAGGCCGCGTGCTCTGGCGGACCTCTCTAATCCTTGCCTGACAGCCGAAAGGGGACAAGTTGCTTTTTAACCAGTGGCAAGCTGAAGGAAGGGCTTGGTGGACTCTGACCTTTTTAGGCTCCTGTGAGACACAGGACTGTGGATTGAACAACACAGAGATCTGAGAGTTGATCATAAACCAGGTGTTAATGGGTCAGGCTGGTTGTGGCTAACTGCTGAATGCTGCTCCCCTGAACAGGAGGCAGCTCCAGCAGCTCATTCCATGTCTTGCAGGTAGACAACGGAGAGCAAACCTTTCCCCACAGCCTACCGCAGTATTCCAGCTGGACGCATCTGTGACTCACTTCACTCCTGCCCTTGTGCGGGGCAGGAAAACCTCCCTCCAGTGTAAACATACCACTCCATATAATGGGCACATTGTGCGCAGCTGACAAGCTGCCATGCTTGCTTACTGCCTGCCTCCAGAGAAGCATTCCTCATTGCTCGGAGGAGACAGTCTGCTATCAAAAGCAATTACCACAACCACTTAGCACCATCACTTCCTCTGCGGAGTGACCCTATCTTCTAATAATACTTTGCTGTAATAATCTCGTGTCCACGTCTAACATCTTCATCGTCCCTACTGGAAGGCAGAGCCCAGTGCTGACAAGCTGCCAGCGAGGCCCCAGCGTTTGCTGTGCCCCTCAGTGACTGCGCAGCTGCTGCTGGAATAAAGCGGCTGCTGCTGCTCTGCCCCAAGGCCAGGAAAACCCGGTGCTCCCGCAGCCTGGTGCGCTCCCAGGAGTCCTGCCTTCTGTTTCTGGCTCCATCACTATCCTTGGGAAAACGACTTTGGCTTTCTGGTTTCTCTCCCACCCTTCATCTGTCTTTTGTATTTAGACTATGATTTCTCACCTCAGGTTCATGATTCGATTTTCTTTAGTTTGTAAAGAAAAATTATCTTAGGTAGGGTAGAAGCATTTTGAAGAGGCAGGGGAAGAAAAAAAGATGGGGAGAAAGAGAAAATACTCTCAGTGACAAAGGGTGTTGGGAAAGAGCAGCAGTACAAACAAGGCAATGCTCCCGGAGGCAGAGGTGGGTGAAATATCTGGTACAGTATGAAGAAGTAAAGGAAATAGACTTGTGCTCGTGGGAAATGGGTTTAGGAAGCTGCCCAGCTGGCTGCTCTGATGGGAGGCATTTGGGGGGTAATATGCAAATCATGACACTCCTCACTGTGGCCCCAGTTGCCAGGAGTGGGGTAGGAGATGGTGGGGAACAGGGTCACTCAGAGCTTAGTGGCTTGCCAGCAGCCCGAGGCAGCGGGGAGACTGCAGTCAAGGAAATACCCCAACAACTGGGTAGGAGCTGCTGCAGCTTCTCCTGCCAACCAGCTCCTGCTTCAGCAGATCACCCCCAATTTACACCATTGGCTTCTTTACACAAGCAACACTGGCCACACCAAGACCTGCTCTGGGATTCCTGGGTGTTTGTTTCTGTAAAAGTTATAATAAAACCTGTACCTGCAAGGCAAGCTGTAGCTACAATGGTTCCTCCCCAACATAACCTGGGCATGCTGACAATATGTGTTTATATTATATAGATAAAATGTCTCACTGACAACAGGCCAAAGATTTTCAGCCTGTGATCCACGCAGCAGTGATGCCCCACTAACCACTTCTCTTCTGTGACAGCGGAGCTCTCTTTTGCCAATGGCTTAGATTAAAAGATAACTAGACAGAATGAAAATATATTCTTCAATGGGCTTTTGAAGTAAAACTCTACTAGGTATAAAAGATAATGTCATGTAAATAAATCACCTGTACATACTCAGTAACATCATTTGCTGAATATACTGTAAACACTTGAAAAGCAATAACTAAAATACTAAAATATTTATTTTTTCTGATTACTTGTATGAATTTTTCAATAATATTATACACAAATATTCATAAACCAAAGTATTTTACTATTTCTGCTAATATCTGCAGATGTCAATTAGCCGGCTGTCCTGTGATGGTATATTCTACAGCCCAGAAATTTACTTCTTACATTGTTCACAGAAAATAAATATACAATAAGCATAAAACAAAAGGCATCACTACCAAATGACAGTCCTTACTGTCTTCTAAATATAACCCAAGTGTTAAATACAGATAAAAAATCCGGGAAAATAGTGTGTTAATTTAATGTTATTAAGGCAATTAAATAAAATTAAGTTAAACTAATTGAAGTATCATAATTCTGATATTTTCCAATTACTTTATGGGTTCAACACATGCAAGTACTTGGAGAAGGAAGAGTTGAAATCTTATATCCACATCCTACAAAAAAGAACCACAATATCTTAAAATCACTGAAAAAAGCAATAGCAAACACAACAGCAAATCCATCAGTATCAAACAAAAGAGTATATATACCAAGTGAATACGTATCATCCACACTCCTGTCTCTGGCATCACATTTTCCCACCTATTTTCTGTAAGATGCAAGGATATGGATTCCCCAAAATGGTACTCAAGCCTAACAGTGACCCACACACTTCCTAACTGCCTGCTCAAGACATGAAAACCTGTCTTTTCTTGAGCCATTCCATGCAAAAATGTTCCCTCATTATCCCAGGTGTCATGCATACCGCAGTATGGAGCAACATTAAACATTTTATTTCCATCTGCAGTTGTGTCTGCTGGCTCAGATACCTCCAGCACTTTTTCTGACATCTTTAGTACTTCTGAAGTGTTGGAAAACAGCAAATGGCATTCATATGCATCTGTACTATCCAAATGAGCCCAGAAAGCAGCCAAGTAATTCAGTGATTTTTTTTTCAGCCGTTTGGGAGATTTTTTTCAATTTCCTATGGGATGGCACTGGCAACTTGACACACAAACGTCTGGGCTGATCATTGGGTAGTACTTGAAGCACCTGTTTGTTAAGCTGTTTTATTTACTTCTCATAGCCCCAGCAATCTGAGGCACATTTTTGCCACCACTTGCTTGCAGCACACCATAGGAGACTTCTGCTCACCATGTGCATATTCTGGCAGAAACTGCTTTTTTCCTTGCAGTAAGGAAGCAGAGAATACCTTGGCTAAAAGTCATTTTTCTCCCCCGTACTTAAATTTCTTACATTTTTGGCAGATGTCTGTCCCTTCAGCATTTGCTTTTATTTTGCATGACATGCATGTCTATAATTTTAAAACATTTGGTTTATTGCAGCTTCTTTCACTGTTCCTGGCAGTATTAATATTATACACTCATTTACCTGCTGAAACATATGGTCTTTGGCTCCCTTATCTCTGATTGTCAAAGTTATTTCTCTTCCACTGCATTTGGCCAGTGCTTGCTTTTGATGAAGGTGCTTGGGGCAGCAGCTTACCATTTCAATCTAATTTTCTAACACCACTAAAACAGTTTTACCATTATAGACGTACCGGCATTAAAAGCTTCTGCTAATACTCTGTGTTAATAGACTGTATCTGCCACAACTGTACTGCCCGAACGGAACACAGGGGTGAATCACAGTCTGTGCTGAAGTGAGGCAGAAACATCGGTCATTTCTTGTTTTTCAGTGCAGCTAGAAACAACCAGGGGGAAAGTGATAAAAATTACCATCGATTTGCAGCACCTCCTGTTCTGTTAATCATCCCAAAGAACTGTCAGCGGCTCCAGTGGCCATGCATAAAGGCAAGGCTTAAGGCTTTTATAACTGTGAGCCCACAGCTTGTGTTTCGCATCACTCCTTCACTCCAAAAGTGTCCAATATCACTTTTTTTAAAAAATTTTATTTAATCAGTAGCTCCTCCAAGAACTGACTTTAAGCAGCACTTAGAAGCGCTCAGGGCACACAGCAGGCAGTGCCCAAAGGACCTGGGGAGCTCCACTTTTCAGCTTGGACAGTGTATCGGTGTCACACCAAGCTCATCGATCCCTTGTTGACCTCCACCGCGAGCAAGCGGGACGCGCGGTCCCCTTCCTCTCCGTCCCCACGCGTGTCCGGCCCCGCGGGCACCGCCGGGGCGAGCGGCCAGGAACCGGGCAGCCAGGGGAGCGGCCGAAGCCGCAGCCCTGAAAGAGAAGCGCTGGGGTCGAGCCGCCTTTCGACCCCGGAGCGCCAGGGGAACGCCGCCAGCCCGGGGGCAGCCCCGTCCCCAGCCCCGTCCCGCGGGTGCGCAGGGGCTGCGGAGCGGGGGACAGGCGGCCGGGGCGGCAATCTACCCCACCAAATAAGGCGGTCGCCGCGAAGGGAGAGGGGGCACAGGCAGGGGACGAGCCCCGCCTCGGGCAGGGAGAGCCCTTCCCCTTTTCCCTACCCCGCCGCGGCGCTGCCCGCCTCCGCCGCCCGGGCTTGACGGCAGCGGGGAGGAATGTGTTTCCGGGGCGGGGAAAGCGCGGCCGAGCGCGGACCTTCCCCTCCCCCGCCGCGCCGGGGTCCCCCTCAGCAGCAGCTCGGAGGCGAGGCGGCGGCAGCGGGCAGCCGGACGGGGAGCGAGGCCGGCCGTCCCGCCGCGCCGCACCCAGCGCAGCCCGCTCCCGGGACGCCGGGGCAGAGGGGGAGCTGCAGCCAGTCGGGCGGGCCGGAGCGCGCCCCCTGCCAGGAGCCAGCCGCGCCGCGGCCATGGCCGAGGTAGCGGGAGAACCGGGCGGGGTGGGAGCCGGCGGGGAGCGGGATGAACCCGGCCCGCGGCGCCTCGCCTCGGGGCGTCCGCCAGTACTCCGGGCGGGCTGCGGCGGGTGGTGCGGGGCAGAGGGCGGCGAGCGCGGCCTCCTGCCGCCCGNATGAGGAGGGGAGGGCGCTTCGTCTCCTGTCGCGCCGGAGCGATGTGCCCGTCCCGGGCCGGCGCTGCGGGCGGGGAGGTGTCGGGCCCAGCCTGCGGCTTCCTGTGGCGGCGGCGGGACGGCGGCCTCGGGCCTCCCGTGCCGGCGGGGGCCGGCCAGGCCTTTGTCCGCCCGGGGCCCGGCCCTTCCTTCTCCCCTGGGGCTCCGGTCAGAGCTGCCCTGTGCCGGCCGCGGCCTCCCGCCCGCAGGTGCCCGGGAAAGGGGCAGCACTGGGCCGGGTAAAGTTTTGGGCGGCTTCCCCGGGAGTGCGTGCGGGGGCGGGCGTCCTTCCCCCTCAGCGCCCGCTCCGGCGGCGGCCGGGCCGGGGGGAGGCTCGGCTTCCGCGGGAAACGGGCGCTGGGGAGGGCTGAGGGACAGGAACGCGATCGGGAGGCAGTGTCGGGACTTGGGGATCTGGATTGCTGACCTGCACGTGTGCGAGCCGGCTGTGTGCACCCTTTGAATGACGGTTTGCCTGCTGGATGCGCTCGAATTTGTGCGGGTTTTGGGCTAAACTGGCTCTGAGCCTTTACAGCTTGCTGTACTTGTGTCGGGGTGGGAGTGGGAATGCGAGGCCTCTGTATGTGATCTGTTTCACGTGGAGATTTCTGAAATAACTTCTAGCAATAGGAGCATGATACTCTGTCTCATTATCGCCTTCCCATATAGCGACGGTTGGAAGGAAAGATGAAATGAGAGGACATTCTTTCTGACTCACTGTCAGCCCATGTGAGATGTCTTTATCTTATGGAATAAGTGTCTGGCCGCCTGTTAGACTCATCAGGTAGTCTTTGTGACTATTTATGAAAAAAAGAAGTTGAACAGTGATCTTGGTTCCTTCTGTATTTGGTCTTGGTATAATACAACAGTCTATTCATGCCAACACATGTACACATACCTGGGGGGTGAAAATGTCGATTCTTCTGGTAAATTTACCATTGGTGCTCCAGTCCTGTTCATGCCAAGACACACAGACCTTTAGGAGGAAGGATTGTCTCCATTCAGATTAGTAGAACCACTGATGGCTGGTGCTGCGTTTGTGCTCAGGTGTTGAAATGGAGCAGGGCTTTATGTGTATGATAACAGATTTAGATAATCTGTACTCCTAGTGCATTGAGCATTTGGTAGGTGATGGTGGTGGGGTGAGAAGAATCAGTTTTCTATGAAGAAATGGGTTCCTTGGTAGCAGATTTTTATTTTTTTAAAGAGGTATTGTAGTTTTAGAAAGATGTAAATTAGGCTAAATTAAAGGAAGCTTTTAAAGTAGTGAAGACATTCATTGTCCACATCCATCTCAGTGATGAAACTGATGATTCATTCTCCTGTCACAAAAAATATTACTTGCCCCTGGCAAATGATTAAGTAGCATTTTGCAAGCCTGCCTAAGGCTGTATTTATAAGGGTTGCAAAAACAGTGAGCCATTGGCAATAGGGAGGCAAGACGAGGCACGTTGAGGATGCAAACACCTTCAACTTTTGTCCTTTTCAAAGATGTTACAGCTGAAAGGTGCAAACCTGACAGGCATGCAGAATGAGATCTTACCTTAATCAGAGTTGGAGCTGGTGAGTGCTGTGTCTCTTTGCCAGCCATGTGATAAATGAACCAGACTTATTTCAAAATGAAATGTCAGCAGTTAAAAATCTGCTATTCTTTGTGTGTGCAGCCAGGACACTCATTCTGCTCTGTCATCCATTCTGCATCTTGTTCCTAGTTATGGCCACCCATGTGAAGGACTGATTCAGAGGGATGTGAGTTTCTCTGGAAACATGAATTTCTGATGTGAGTGCAGAATTTTGTCAAGTTTCAAGTGACTCAAGTGGTTAATCTTCTACCACTTCCTTTGGGAAGTGATTCCCACAGCTGAAAACAAACTGTCCGGAAACTTTTCCTGCTGTTCTTTCTTCCTGGTTCATGATTTCATCCCTTTGCTCTTAACCATCCTCCCTGTACCTCTCTTAGGGTAACTCTGCAGTGGTGCAGTTCTGAAAAGAGCTCGTTTGCTATAGCAAGCAGCTCAGGAAGTAGAGAACTCGGGTAGCAGAAAGGCAAGTTGGGGAGAGCGATGCAAACGTGGGGCGGACACGTGCTGTGTTCTCCATTGCCCTGAATATAATTCCCTTGCTGCCACTGGTATGAGTGCTCTTAAGTTGTTTGTAAATGGTTGTCATGCCTACCTTTCCACCCAGTCTTGATTTAGTTGAGTGACGTGGTGCACACTTAGCTTGTGGTTCTCCCAGCCCTTCTGACGGGGCTGCTGCAGGCTTCCTGGCTGTCCGTGGCTCTTGGTAACGTGGCCTTCAGAAGTGGTTCTGCTTGGGATTGCAGCAGGACTGCTGTGAAACAGGCTGTTGGAGTACCTTCTCTTGATGGGACCCTTTTTGTAGGCCATCATCAAAGGCTGTGGTTCTGGAACAGGCTCTGTCCCCGCTGCCTTTCCTTCTGGTGGACAGACGCACAGAATCCCTGCTGTTCTCTCCTGCCTGCAGGCCCGGGGGCCTGGGCTTCTTCAGTGCAGACCTGCTTGTGATGCCTGGTGCAGCCTTCGCTCGTGTCACCGTTGTATGTAGGGAGCAGATGCATGAGCTGCGCTACCTTCTGTTCCCTGTTAGTTGCACCCTCAGCATGGCATTGGGGAGTGAGTTTTTTGGGGGAATGAGTAGAGGCTGGATGGAGCTTTGCTGGCAATTGGTAGACCTGACCTTGTCTTCCTCCCCACCCCTTTCTAAATACATTTTGTACCCTTTCTATGTGAGAGCAACTATCATAATCGGTGAGATGTTGCAAAACTGAAGTTAAAACAGGCAGGGATTTTCCTCATCGGTGTTAACTGCGGCTAGCTAGCTAGCTTTAAGATTGCTACTGGCACTTGGAAGAGATATTGGTTAGAGATCTGGAAAGGGGGGATCTAGGCTTGGGAGTAGCGGAGCCTATTCTGCCCTCATTTGCTTTTCTAGAACTGCAAGTGATTTATTTTTTCCAACTTTTTTTTTTTTTTAGGATGGACAATCCCCTTGGCATCTTTTTTTATTCTTAGGAGCTGCAGCCAGCCCTCTGAGAGGGAATCCTTGTTGGGAGTGGCTTCCCCCCCCCCTTTTTTTTTAAAGCTTATTGGGATCTATTGGTAGGGCTCATAAAGCAATTACATAAATTAAATAATTCTTAAAAATGTAATTAGGGCAATGTGTAGTTAGATTTAATTTGGAAGTGTCATTAAAATGTACTTGCCAGTGTGCTATTCCCCTGTGAGTAGTCTTTAAAGTTATCTGCTACATTCTGTGCCCTGTAGAATATTTCCTGTCTGCCAGCAGCAGGAAACTGGGAGTTAAGGCTGTTTTCCTACCTCTGGTCTCCCATCTGTCTCTGTATTGCTGATTCTACAAATTATTCCCGCTGCTTTACTCACCTTGCTTTGAAGGCGCTTAGTAGTAGTAGCGCTCTCCTGAGCAGTGTTAACATTGTTGGTTAGAGGACTCGTCATGTTTCAGGCTTCTGTTCTGGTGTGTGTGTGCATGGGTGGTTTTTACACAAACACATGCATCTCAAGGCTTTACAGGAACATGAGTTTTTGGTGTAGTGGAGAGTTAGCTGTTGTTTGTTTGTTTTCCAAGAGGGAGTGTCACAGAATCATGAACAGATGAACAAATTCTGCAACTTGGTCTCCGGACAGACACTGGCACTATCTCTGTCTGGTTTAAGGCTCTTTTTGTGTCAAAAAGCTGAAATTTGTTGGTTAGTTCTAATGCTGAATAATGTTGTCATTTATGGTGGCTGATACCATCTCCTTTTTTCTGTGTTGCTCTGTTCTGTTGTGTGTTCTGTTGCCAGCTTTCTGAAGAGGATAATGTTACTTGCCGTGAAGAACCACAGTGGACCACAGTATTGACCATTCTGTCTGTTGTTGTGGTTATGCAGTTTCTCGGGTGGCCTACAAAGTCATTTTTGTGTTTATACAAATGGGAAGACAAATACTACTTTTTTCTTTTTTTTTTTTTTTATTTTTTTTTTAATTTGCTCTTTTTATATATTGTCTATTTATTTTTATTTTTATATTTTTAATTTATTATATTTTTATTANGAACAGATGAACAAATTCTGCAACTTGGTCTCCGGACAGACACTGGCACTATCTCTGTCTGGTTTAAGGCTCTTTTTGTGTCAAAAAGCTGAAATTTGTTGGTTAGTTCTAATGCTGAATAATGTTGTCATTTATGGTGGCTGATACCATCTCCTTTTTTCTGTGTTGCTCTGTTCTGTTGTGTGTTCTGTTGCCAGCTTTCTGAAGAGGATAATGTTACTTGCCGTGAAGATCCACAGTGGACCACAGTATTGACCATTCTGTCTGTTGTCGTGGTTATGCAGTTTCTCGGGTGGCCTACAAAGTCATTTTTGTGTTTATACAAATGGGAAGACAAATACTACTTTTTTCTTTTTTTTTCTTTTTATTTTTTTCCTAATTTGCCCTGTTTAGGTATGGCCCAATGACCTACACTGTTAAAACCATAAATCAGAATACATTTATGATGAGCTCTTTCTCTAAAGTTTCTTCTCTCCCACCATGTGGATTTGTGGTGTAAGTACCAGTAAAAGGTATATACAGCTTTGTGGTAATAAATTATCATGTGCTTTACCTGTGTTCCTAACAGGCTTTATGAGTTTCTAGCCTAATTTAAGACGTGTGCAGGCTTGCCAAATCATTTGTGTTGGGAATGTCAATTCTGACTTCTGTGGATGACAAATGAGACACTGGGTACCCCGTTATGCATCACAGTATAGGACAGTTGTATTTTTCAATACTCGACGTGTTCTCTTTAGCAGAATGTTGTTACTAAACTTCCTGTATTTTTGTAATAACCACCTTCTCTTACTAGTCTCTTTTTAGGCTGATCAGAGTGGTTAGTGGACTTCCTAGGCTGTCATATTCTCCCATTAATGTGTTGAAGATGTTCACAAAGATGGTAAAGTCACTAGTTTAGTACAAAATTTTCACATAACCGAGCCCATGGTAGGGAAGGTAGCCCCATGAGACTATGGTGTTAATGTTTTCTTTTGGGAAAGGTGATAGGATTCCTACCTGACCTGTAATCCTCTCTGGGGTGTCACTAGTAAAGGGTCTCTAATATATTAGAGTGATATTTTTGTCGATATCTTTCTCAAGTTCTCTTTACAGTCAGCTGCGAAAATGGTTGTAGAATATACTTTCTGTCTTAAAAGCAGTTTCTTGTGCTTGCTTTCTTTTCCAACAGCAGCAGCAAAATATCATTAGTATTCTTGTGGTTTTTATTAGAGGGGGAAGTTTTGAGTAACAAAATTGAGTCTGGAATCTTAATTTTGTTATTGCTGGTAAGAGCTAAGAAGATACGGGTGTTTTCTCACCATCTTTTTCATGCTTTTCTTTCTCCCACAGATAAATGTCTTGCATATCTGATAAATTAATGCAATTCTCCCATTCTGCCAACAAATTAATAGTTTCCTGTTTAAAGTCTTCTCTGAACTTCTGATTTGTAAGACTATGTTTAAGTGCAGATTCTTCTTAAAATGCTCATAAACTATAACATATACAATATCTAGTGCCAGTATTTTCTCCACTGAAAAGATCAATGTAATATTTTCATTTATTTGTGATTCTTTTTTTGTACAAGATGACTTACACTTGACTTAGTCCTAGTTTTAACTTAGCTTAGTTTTAGCTTCTGCTCTTGGTACATTCTAGTATATAAGCAGGAGGGAGAGATGTGGTTTATATGAATTTTTATTGTTTTAAAGTGTAGTGTACATAGTACATACAAGTACTCACATGTAGTTAATTTTCTGTTACGGCTATTCATGAATAATTTTTTTACCTTTAGATCTGTGCAAGTAAATGTACTTTTGATGTGGAAGCTGAACAGAAAAAGTGAAAGCTTTCTTCTTCTTTTTTCATCCTTTGTGGTAGAATGAAAAACAATAATTATTATCTTGGGCTGAACTGAAACATTGAACTTACCTCATGCAAAGATGACTGATTTGTGGTTATTTAAAAGAGAAGAGGAATAATTGTATTCGATTAATTTAGAAAGAGTCAGTATTTCACTTAGGAAATGGTGATATTGTGAGTCCAAAGGTACTATCGTGGATATTAAAGTGTACTTTGTCCCTGAGATTGTGGTTTTGAAAAACAAACCTGAGAGCGGGATGTCTGGTTTTGCATAACCTTGACCTTGAAGTACATATTGAGGTAAGGATGGAGGGGCCGTTCCCTTCGGCAAAGGAAAAAGGAGGATGAGCTGTCATTCCAGGGTTTGTTAATTTTCTTTGATAGGATTGTAGTTCAGTGCATCTTAGCGCAGTGCTAACCTCAGGTGTTGGCACCAAGGGTTGTGTCTGGCTCCTGTGTAGCTAACTACTCCCCAAAGCCATTTGGTCTGTCCTCATCTGCTCTGTCTTTGTAGACTGGCAGGACCCCCGGGGAGTGATCTGGGGCCTTGCGCAGCCATAAAGCAGATCACAGGCTGCTCTCCTAGTAACTTGGGTGTCAGGAGCATATTGGGGACCAGAGGAGGTCATTTGAAGGACCTGGCGTTACAGTAGCGTGGCCAGCATCCTCTGCAGATTCGGTTGCTCAGGTGTTAAGTTGGGCAACGGGCAAGCTCTGCCTAGACCCTGAGGAAAACCTGTCTGGTGTTACAGATCTTGGGTGAAAGGGTTTTGTGTGAAGGTGAGTACAGATAAACTGTTTCTGAAGTGCAGATAAATACAAAAGAACGTAATCTTTTTGATGTGAAATAAAAAGCACACTCCCAGGGATCAAAGGATGACACATTTTAGTAGTTGGTTATCATTAATTTTGGATTAAGTTTTGCATTGGGATGGCTTCTATTATCGCATTTTTCATGGTGGAGTGGTTGATGACTCTCTGCTTGTCCAGTCAGCAAGTCAAATGCTCCCTCTTCTGATAAGAAAAAGGAGAAATGAGGCAATCTTTGCTAGCATCGTCCGCAGGATTGACTAGGGTGAGGAACGTTGATGGTGTGCTGCTGGTGTGTTCTCGCTATGTCTTTTCCTTACTAGACTGGTGTTTGATTTCCTTGTGTAGTAGGAAATGAGTTTTGGTGGGTATGGGATAAAGTCAGGAGTTACCTTCTCTGAGGTTCCTTTTGTGGTTTTACAAGGTTGTATTTAAGATACACTAATGTGCTCGCTTTCTGGTTCTAGCTAATGATTGTCCCAATGCTGGAAGGAATGCTGCAGCCCGTCTGCCTAAAACACAAGGCTTGACTGTTTTTGAAATGTCAGTTTGCTGGTTGTGTGTCAGCAGAGATTAAAAATCTGTCTTTCTGTTGTGCGTGAATATAACCTACACGCATTTCCAAATAAGTGTAACATTTTAGGAGATAACATTTGTTCTTTGCTTTTATTGTACAGTTCAAAAATGGAGAATAATTTTTGGTGCTTTTTTGGTCATTTCTATGCAAATACAAATCTGTGTGAAAAATTAGTGTTCAAGAATTTCAGTGTAATTTTTCCTGGGTGTGGACTTGAGTGTAAAAAAGGAAACAGCAAATATCCTGTTTTGGAAGAACATACTATACCTATCAGCTATAGGTTGTTTAAAATGCATCATAAAATTGATAAACAGTGATAAATGTTATTATTTTCATTGTATGTATTTCCTTTCTCTGCTACAGATGTTGCTTACAGAACTTTTCAAAGGCTAAACTAGTATGTTACATAGCCATGTTGCTGATATCGCCAGTTTCAGTGAAAAATTCAGCTGTAGCATTAAAGCGTAACTCCAGCGTGTAAGATCACTGCCAGCATGTTATCGCTGCCAGTTGCCCAATCTGGAGAGTGGTTAGGTAGTAATAAAAAAGCTTGCACAGATGCTGGCTCTTTTTGGTGCATAATTCACAATGCTGTTTCACTTTCTAAATGATTAATGTCTGTATTTAATATGATTAACATTTTCTTGTAGCTGGAAGCAATTTTAATACTCTGTCTCTGCAGAGTTTAAAAAAAAGCTCACTCATTAGCAATAACTCAAAACTCCACCGTAGCAAGTGGTTTTCAAATGTACCTGAATTTCATATTTTGTTAAATGTTCCAGTGGCCCTTGAACTATTAATTTAACTCAAAATATGTTTTATTTTCATAAGAACGTGGCTCTGCAGCAATTTCTACCAAAACAGGACTTAAATGTCCCTTCTGTCTCTAGGTGTGCAGTCTTGTCATCCTCCTTGCATCAGCAGTGGAATCCGTAAGGCTGTACAGTAAGTCATTGAGGTAGCTGAACTGATTGAAAAATATCTTGGCAAAAGATTAATTTTCAGCTAGATCAGCTGTTTCAACTGGGTGACCACATGCGTTACTAGTGATGCGCTTCAGACCAAGGGAAGGAATAGGAAAATGAGCAGCTCATAGCAAGAGGAGTGTGGGACTGCGGTAGTCCAGAGATAAGTTGGCATAAACTGCTGTGGAACCTCTCAGCATCTGCTTGTGCATGCCTCGGTGCTCTTCTGACTTGAGTAATCCACCTTAGCTTGCTAGATAGGGGAGAAATAACTCAGCAAGGAGTTACTGCTCAGCTTGTTCCACTGTCTCACTTGAGAGGGGAAAGTATCATCCACAGTTGGCACCAGACGGATGAAGGGTACAAAGTGGGGAATTTATGGCCTGGAGAAGTTGAGCTGTTCAGTAGTGGCACACTTGTACTGGGCTGTTTTGAGAAACTTCACCTTTTACTACTTTCTGCAGTCCTCTTAGAAGCAGCCTGTGGACTCCAGGCTTGAAGTCCTGATCTGGAAAGCAGGAGAAGTGTCTTAATAGGCAGGTTGTTCGGGCAAGGACTGCTTTTTATAAAGTACTTTGTGATGAGTCTGGTTTTGGTTTTGGGTTGGTTTATTTTTTTAATACATCTTTTAAGGTTGAAGCCCCCCCACCCCATGAGGTCGGAGAGCTTTTTTGCAAGTGCTCAAACTTCAGGATGAAAGTCTGGATGAAGTCCACTGTTTGTTTCACTGCATGCTTATACCTAGCCAGTTATCACTGCCTTTAATAATAATTAGTTATATATATTTATAAATACATATAACATACATATGTACAATTAAATATCCATAGAATTAAATATACGCCTCTAAGATCTCTTGGATAGGTACAGATTTGTAAAGCTGTATGTAGTTCTGTGGGACCGGGCAGTTCTGACCAGGTTTTTATTATTTCTGCACGTTCATTTTCCTGACCACTTATTCAATGTTGAAAGTATGCTGAGGATGAGTTGTTTCAGTAGCAGTCTCATTCTAAATTGTGTTAGAATAGGGAATCTTTTAAAAAACTTGCAATTAAATATTTGAATACCATTTATAAGCGTTATTCTATGTACTTGCCATTCAAATCCTGAATTAAAATTAAAAAAAAATGAACCACATGCAGAAGAAAATCCCAACCCAAACCAACAACAAAACCAACAAGAAAATCCTGAAAAACCTTCAGTGTTTTGGTTTTTGCTTGTTTCAGTTTTTCTGGTCAACTAATTTATTCTAATAATCTATTGGAAAAATAAAATAATAATAATTCCCCAAACTGTCTCGCTGTCTACAATAAGCAATTTGCCCCAGGCCAGCAGCAGAGGAAGGTGAGCCCATGACAACCTGGATTTAGGCTGGTTGAGTGGCACTGGAAGAGCACGGTGTAATTTCGGAGGTCAGTCAGCCTGGCAGCCACCTGCCACTTTACAGAAGTTGTCTCCTCCGCACTCCTCTGTCCGTGTGAAGGCCGGGTTCAGTTTGCTGGAGCTTACAGACAGTGGGTTTGATGTGGAGAGGAAAGGGATGACTCAAGGTGTCCCTCTGCCAGCCCAGCGAGCAGAGCTGGCTCGGGACGGTGGTGGGGAGGCCATGGGTGGGAGCGCAGAGGCAGAGGTTGCTTTTTTGGAGGTGGGGATGCTGTAGCATTGCTGTTCCTTTCAGCAGCAGTTAGCTTTCATGTTGATGTAGTTGCTAAAGCTGTACCCTGGGCGTTAATGATAGCTACTGGTGGGTGAACATTGCCATGTAGCGACAGAGTTTCCGCTGAGTTTGCCCTTTGCGGTGTGCCAGCTTCTGGCTTCCTGCGGTACCTGCAGCAATAGCCAGCGAGATGTTTGCAACTGTTTGCTCTTAAAGCAATAGATGAGTGAGCGATTGCATTAGCTCAAATTCTCTAGCTTTTTACACGCCTCTGTTCTGCTTTTCCTTTAAAACAGAAGCATGGATTAAAGTAAGTCTAGCCAGATGTTGTGACAGTCGTGGATATTGCTAAGGCAGTACCGCCACAGAAGCATCAGTTACAGTCAGCTGTGTAAGAGCTATATTTATATGTTTAACTAAACTTTTCGTTTCCTCCTGTGTGGATGAATGTGAGGTTTAAGTTGCACAAAATTAAATAGTCTCTTTATGGGAGCAGTAAGTGGTGCAGAGTGTGTGGGAATTTAGTACTACCACAAGGAACAGACACCCGTATTTGCTACTAGAATGGCTTGAATTGTTATGTGATGTTCCTCACTGTAATCTGTCAGAGATGGAAATGCTAAATTTATCCAAGAGGTCCTGTAGACTAGCAAGACCTATGTAGACAAGCTAAATATTCAATTTACGCTCTCCCTTCCCCCTGCCCCCCCCCAGCAAAAAAAAAAAAGGTCACATTTAAGCAAGTGGATAGATCAAGTTATGGCAAAAATGACTGATGGGTCTAGAAGCCCTTGAAAAGTAATGCAACAACAGAGATTTTTTTTTCTTTCTTTGTTTTAATCACAATTGTGTAAAGATGTGCTTCTAATAATGAAAACCCTGAAATATTTGTTTTGGGAAGATGCCCGCTGGTAGCAGAATTTTTACAAATTTATGGAGACAAGGTGCTTTGAGTCTTTAAGGCTGTGATGGACTTGAGCTACTGGAAACTTCAGTTGGCAGGAGTATGGAAAACAGATATTTTTGGCAGTGATGGTTTGAAGGGGACAAAAAAAAATGTTTTGGTTCTTAACACTTACATGTCCTCATTATATATTTATCCTTAAAGAGGAAGCTTTCAAGTTGCACATGTAGAGAAGCTGCTGCAGATACAGAAAATAGTTTCAACCACAGTATCGGTACCCATGGGCTTGGTGTGTTAACTGTTTAGCCTTAGAGGAGTGCTGTCTTTGCGCTGTGCTTGCATGCCAGCATAAGCAGCATAGGAGCAGCTTTTATTGTTTAGTCCTTGCTTAAAATCAAAGGAGCTTCGTAATGTCCTTGTAGGAATCCCGGCTTTCTGTGGGCAGGATGCACTGCCATGGGATTCCTTAGCAAGAGAGAGGAGTGCAGGTGTGTGGTGGTGGGGTGTTCTGCTTTTTTATTTAGTAAGCACAATAGTTTGAGAGGTATAGAATAGCAAGAAGTGGTTACAAACTGTCTTTTTGTAAAAGATGCAAATGTTTTAGTTGAAACTAGGTGAAAAGCAGTGAAAGCATATTGCTGGTGTTTTAATTAGATGTAGCTGCAGGCTTCTACCTGCTCTGCTTGAGAATATGCAGAGCAGTATTTTTCTCCTAATGTGATGCTGAACATTAAGCACAATACACCTGTTTGTTAATCTAGTTTTTCAAAATACAGTTGTCAGAGTTTACCCTATAAATTGCCGTCTGTGGATAATAGCCTGGTAAAAATATCTAAATAAGCCTGCATGGAAAAAATACTGTTCTCATGAGAAAGCACCTCACTTGGCTCTGTAAGGGTTTCCCGTATGTGGTGATCACACACAGGTTGGTTGTTCACATGGGCTCAAAGTGCTGCTTGCCTTTCAAGCATCACATTATGTTTCAACAGGCCAAGGAAACATCACACAGATATTCTCTGTGTCCACATTAGGACCAAGCTAGGGACAATGATGGTTAATACAGCCAAGTGTTCTTCTTAAATTAATAATTATTGGTGGTACGGTAGTACTAAGGAGGTCTAGTCATGAATTGCAAACCCTCCGTGCATGGTGGCACGCTCTAATAAAAAAAGGTCCCTACTTCAGAAGTGGTGCTCGCTGCCCAATGTTAGTCCTGCCCGCGCCGCAGCGCTCTCCAAAGGACTTGAGAACAAAGGGATGAAATCAAGGTTGTGTTTGGGGTTTGCTGACCTCACAGCTGAAGGCTCTTTGTCAGTGGCAGCATCTTCACATTGTCCCTGAGCATCTTTTCTCGTTCTTTTACTTTCTGTCGTCATTGTCAGCATGAAATCTGGACTTGTGTGACTTCTTCAATAGAAATGTGTTATGAGAAGACGAATTGAGCAAGCTTTAGCAGCACTGTAAAATATCTGGGAACCATTGCCACCTTCTGTCATGTGAACTTTATCACAACGGCATCTACTGTGTTTTATCTTTCTCAAGGTAGGGAGATGTCAAATATCAGAAAACATTGTCATCTGCAATTGTTCTGAAACTGGTACCTCTCTTTTTTCCTGATTACAGAGGAAATTGACGTGTTCTATTTAGAAAAATCTCTACCACCACCCCCATCCCTGCAGCCAGGCACCGAACCTGGGTGGATTTGTTTCCACTCAGTAATTCAAATCAAGACCAAAAAATACTTTTCAGAAAAGTACCTAATTGCTTTTCATTCCACTATTTAGAACTGCCAGTAAGTTGACGGCTCTTGTGAAATCCAGGAATAAATATGAATAAATTCTATATAAAAGGAGTAATATGGTCGAACCATGTGAGTGCTTGTGAATACAGCTGTTTTGTCTTGAAGCAGCTGTGTCCTCTATAAACTAACAAAACACCCCGTACTCTGGGGACACAAGCCAATACCACGAACAGCCTTCCAGATCTGTTCTCATGAGCTGTGGCCTCAGCCTGCTCATACGTGCCCATGAACATTTTCATGTATTCAGATGAAGAGGTGATGTGATGCTGGTGCCCACGCTGGATTTTCGGAAGTGATTTCTGACCCACAAGTCTATTTTGGAACCTAACACTTACTTTCCCATTGAATCCAGACCTTTTTCGTGAATTTTAAGCAACTGGAGCTCTTAAGAATTTTTTTAGAGCTGTAAATATGGATAGTAATGCACTGTAACTGAGAGTCTTAGCAAACCAGTTGTGTTACTGTGTGTGTTCATCTGTCTTGCTAAGCATAGGAGGAGGGCAGAGTAGTGATAGATTCTGCCATGCAGAATCTGCAGAATGGTGATGTGTTTCCCTGTGCTTCTGGCATGCAGAAATGTGTGTTCTCGTATTTTTTTAGACTCCCACTCCTGCAGGCGGTTCCTCTGAACTGACCAGTGACAGACTGTAATTGTGGCTGATAACCTTGGGTAACCATACCGGAGGAGCTTGTCTCTCTAACCTAAGCAGAAAGTTAATTTCCTGTAGATTTTAACTCTTTGTAATTAAAATATAGGTCCTAACCGGTTTACTATATATTATTTTAACATGATGCCCCACTAAAACAGGGTGGTCATGGAAGTGCTTATCATGAGTATTTGGTGATGATGCTTGTTTTAGTCCGCTAATTTATAGAGAATAACTGACAGAAAAGACTCAGCAGTGTGAAATACTGCTGATTATTTTATCCTGTAGCATCATGGTAGATGAAGTAGTTATTCCTTAAAGTGTTTTCAGGACACAATTTGAATAAGCAGTCTTGCTGTGACTTTTTTTGTGTGTATAAAAGCTGTTTCAGTGCTAAAGAATTTCTTATTTTGCACATTAATCTGAGTTAATGTCCCATTCTTTCCATATTACTGCAAGAAGTTCAAAACATGCTCTGTTCACGTCTGTGAAGTTGCCAGGGAGAGAAAGAAGATTGTGGTCTTGATGAGCCCTGCTGTTGGTAGGCTGGTAGAGAGGCTGTTGGAGGCAGGTTTGATTGTAGCATTTCCGTTTGGATTGGGGTGCTGCAAAGTCCTGCTCTTGAGGCTGCACTTTGATTGTCCATATTGACTGTTTCCATCACGTTCACTTACCCTGCACGGGGATACTCCTCCAACTCATCTCTGGTGCAAGATCAGGAGCTGGGCTTCTCTCTGAAGGGCAGCTGTCCCAGGGCTGGTCCACATCCAGGGAACAAATAGTTTTGCAGGGTCAGTTAAGGTTTTGCTTCTTTGAAATTTCTTGCTTTTCAGCCATCAGTGCTTACCTCAAATCTCTGCTGCCATGAAGAAGAGTGTGTGGCACAGGTCCTTGATCTGTGTGAGCAGACCAGGCTGGATGGGGCTGGACAGGCTGCTCTGCTGATTGGCAACCCTGCCCACAGCAGGGGCGTTGAAACTAGATGATTTTTAAGGTTCTTTTCAACCCAGGCCATTCTATGGTTCTGTAATTCAATGCTGCAGTAACATTTACATTGATTAGGTAAATAAGATAGCTGTTAACATCACAAATTAAGAACTACCTGTTTAAGATTAGTTGGAAAATCTACACCACAGACTTGGAAATTTTAATCAAAAGTAACTCCTTGTTGTCATTGGCACTTTAATTTCTGTGCCTGTGCCTTTCTGAGCACTGTACTGTCGAGAGAGGAGCAGGGTGCCATCTTACCACTTTCTTTTACGGTGAATTGCTGCTTTGCAGTGAATGGTTGTACAAGCACACATGCTCAGAGTTGTTGTGTGCAAAGTCAAATTTGGATTTGTAGTTAGCAGTGTCTGTTGTGGGAGTTGTGGTGATCAGGAGTGCTGCCAGAGGTGTGGGTTGTTGCTAGAGGTATGTAGTGTCTGTGCAATATCTGCCCCATGTCACCAGGGTTGTTGGTTTCTCCAGTTAAGAAAATCACTGTGTCTTTTTTTTTCTGGTTTGTTTTTTTTTTCAGATATGTGAATGGGGTTCTTCTTGTCAGTCCCTTAAATTCCTGCTGAAAAGCATGGTCCTCAGCTAAAACCTTCTGGAATGAGGGAGGAAGGAACTTTTTTAGCAGGGTAGCCATCAAGTTCTGAAACAGGCGTCTCCAGAGACTATTTAATTCTGCTTATTTTAGAAACATGTCTCTTCCTGCTCTTTTTATAACCAGAGCCTCGATGGCTGGGGGTGGGGGCTGACTGTGACCACTGTAGTCCAGCATACAGCCATGGACTGTGCCTGAGAAACAGTACCCGTTGCTTTTTTTTTTTCACCCACAAGTTCTCTATTTCTCCATCCTCATCTCACCACCTCCACCATGCCAAGAACAAGCGTTTTTGCACCCGGTTGGCTGAAACTGGCCACTTTCTTTGTTGAATTAGTGTTTCAGCCAGATCTTTTCATTGCAGCGGTGCTCCTTGGTGGCTGTCGGGTTGTTGCCTCAAGAAGGTGGTTTCTGCACAACTGGATATTCAGATGTTCCCCCCGTGGTCTGAAGCGTGGTTATGTATTTCAATAGAAGGCTTGGCAGCAAGGCACGCTCCAGTGCACAGCAGAGGCAGATGCCTTGAGTGTTTCCCTCTGTTTGACGTGGGTTTGGTAGGTGCTGGAGCCCTGGGTTAGATGGGGAGCTCCTTGGCCTTGTGGAGCAGCACTGCGGTGGCCTGATAGCTTCTTGGGGACATTGTCTTAGTATCGGTGTAAACTGTGGCCTGTCTCAGGTGGGTGAATGCTGAGCTGAAGAGTGGTGAGAGGAGAGCAGCATAACCATCAATATTTGATTTCAAAGGAATTCGTCTTTCTGTAATTCATCATGTTTTTTCTTGATTCTCTTTGCCCAGTTAATTTTCTGCACAGATGCGAATAAATAAATTTTAAAAGCTGCAAAAGAATTTTAGTGCTGTGGAGTAATAAATTTAATTTCTAAATATCTTGATATCTTCTAAATAACTACAAAGGTGCTAAATATTTCATTTGCAAATTCAAAATCAGTCTCACTATGGAGAATTAATCCTTCCTTTTTCCTGTTGTCACTTAGTGAGCCTCTCATTTCAAAATGGGAGCTCCAGAGATTTCCATCAAAGCTGGTTTTATAAAGGAAAAATTGTCTTCAAACATTACTGTTTTTAGAGACAGCAAAAAAAACTTGGAAAGCAAAAAGTCCAGACATTCAAGGTTATGTCCGTGTTTGTCTTCCTGAAATATTTAACAAAAATAGAGTACGCTTCACAAATGTGCAGAAATAATTTTTTAAATCAGTTTTTTCAACAGCATACCATTTGCAGCCTTTTAAAAAATATCCAACTGGTGATATACTTGTTAAAGAGGTTTCAGTTCTTGGCAAGCTTTTGTAAGCTTTGAGCTGCTTTTTTTCAGGGGGGGGAAAAAAAATCACTTTTTCAAGGATATAATTAAAAAGTGGAGAACAAGTATAATAGAAAATATGTAAACACTGCGCAAAAAAAATCATTTATTTCTTGTAACAATGGGTTCTTTTCTGTTCCCATCTTCTGTAGTTGAATACTGACACCGGGTTTAGTTCCAGCTCCACCAATGGTTTCCAAAGGCCTCCTTTGGCTGTTGTATGTTTTACGTCATTTGTTTTGGTTTATTCCCTTACCAGAAAAATCTGCAACAGGGCAGTCCACAGCACTGACCAGTGACTTGGGAGAGAATGTATTTGGCCCTGTTGTGACCAGGCGGTTAGGAGGAGGCTTGGAGGCTGAGGATGTACATCGCTTCGCTTGCATTAAAGAACAATCCGAATTCAATCCAAATTAGCAAGTCTTTACTCAAGTATTTCCAAAACTCAGCAGATGGAATAGCTATTAAGCAGTGGAGGTAAAGGAAGCAAGCTAGCGTGTGTTGGAGGGCTTGCTCTAGAGAGGCCTTGGCTTGGCCATATATGGAAGAGGACATTTTCCTTGTTAACGTTACGGGGAATCTGTGCCCAGAACTGCGTTCATCACGCGGATGCATTTCCACAGGAACGTTTCTCTTCCAAATGGTCTTAGTCATAGTTTTAGCACTGTGTCACATCTTTGCTGACTTATTTATATAGTCTGCATGGGCTTGCTGTGCATCCGCTGCTAGTCTGCCCTAAAAAGGTGAACTGTTTATAATTTTCTCCTTTTGGCTAACAGAAAAGCCCGTATTAAACTGGTGCCAGCAGCTTAGCTTTTCTCTTACTGAAAAGCCTGCCCCATTCTGAGCTGTACTTGAAGCAGAACTTCATCTAGAGTAACAAAATATCCCCACATTTGTGGCAAGTGTGATTTATTAAGCACAGAGCATACCTACCATTAAACCAGAAAAGAAAGAACTTAAAAGTTGAGCAGCCTGGTAATGCTTTCCCCTCCGGACTCCTGGTCTGATAGGTGTGCTCCTACACCATGTGAACCTTCTCTTTCCTTAACCTTCATTCCGTCCCTTCATCTGTCTTCCACCTGCTTGCATTTGTTGGGTCACAGTTCCCCTCTGATGAAGGTTTGTGGTTACACAGGTTTGATTTAGGTGGTTGCTTACATAGGGGACTTGATAAAACAGTTTTCAGGAAAGAGTTTTTGCAGATGAAGAACGGATCACCCCTACAGCGATGAGCAGAGGGGAAAAATCAGAGTTAGGTATGTGCAATGATGCTCAAAAGTTAAGTAAGGTATAATTCACAATTCAATTTTTTTTTTTTAATAAATAATAATAACATCTAGCAAAGTCATTTCACAGCAAATTCTCTGAATTCTCCTATGTCTGAACTCCCCCCAGCCCCCTGGGTACAGCATCCACCGAAGAGCAGAGTGGGCTGAAGTGATTTATCAGAAAGATTTGAACCAGCTCATACTGTTGTTGGACACAATTTGTTAGCAAATGGTTGGGTTCTGTTTGAAACCTCCTCCACCAGATTTTACAGCAGCTATCGCCTCTCCATTAGGGTGAGCTGGATGTGCAAAGCAATAATTATGAATTACTGTAAATGAGTGCGGGAAAACCTGAGCTCAGCTGCTCTGCTAATTTAAGCATTGTTCACTTGCTGCTAATTTGTATGAATAATAATACTTCTAGAAAATGACAGATTCATTTCTGCCAAATTCACTTTTCCTTGGCTATATTGCAAGATATTTTTTAGAACAAAAAGGTATTAAGAATATTGATGTTTCCAGGATGACGGGAAAGGCTTTAATAAGCAATAACATTTTAGGGTGACCAAGGAAATTGGCAGCCAGGCTCCAAGCTTTTGGAATTCTTACAATGAATAAAAGAGAAATGCAATTTAAAATAGTACCGAAATTTTTAAGGCATGATAGCTGGCCCTGGCTGACTACCTGCTGTTAGAATAGAAGAAAATTTAGGAAAAAAAAAAAAAAAAAGGAAAAGGTCTATTTGAAACCTATTTTTAGAACGTAATCCTAAATCTGGAGTAGTAAGTGAAGTCTCACCACTAATTGGGGAAAATGACAAATCAGTAACCCTAAATTGTGGTTTGTAAGTATTCAAATCTTGTCTCATAAAACATATAGATTATGTACTTTGTATGTATTTATTTTTTCTGCCAGGCTTTTATTAAGATTTGTAGCACTGTACAACGGGCAGAGTGTTTTTTCTTTAATAAGAATGGTACCCATTAATTCTCTGTTGTCTAAAGAAGGTTAAAAAAAAAAAGGGGGTGGCTGAATGTATATCAAAGATGCTTTATGTTCCATATTGTGACAGAAAGTTTCTAGTTTGGTGTATAAGGTGCAGAGTCAGGCTGTAAAACGCCCTTTGAAGATTCTGAGGAAAACATCTTGGAAGAGTCCTTGATGTTTATCATTGTTAAAACAGAGACTGGAACAGAGAAGCTCCATTTCTGTCTTGTATTTCTGTGACATCTGTATTTAGAAGTCTCTCTCCGATAACATTCAGAGCATAAATATTTTTTATAAGATGTTAACAGATGGGTTTGGGTCCTCCCCCATCCCCTCACCCCCTCCCCAACTGAACAGCGTTGCCACATTTCTCATAGCTTGCTGGTTTACCTGGCATAAGAATGTTTGAAAATAATTTAAGCAGCTACTCTGATGCCTTCTAAATGCAGTTTAGCCCACAAACGTGGTTGTATTAGAGGAAAACTGTCAAACTGGTACAACTGAGATAATTTGACTTGTCTCCTTGTCTCCTCTGGGACACAGTTACACGTCTGCAATTTCATGCAACTTTTTTTTTTGTTTACTCTTTATATGTTAAATCATACAATTTGATCTTCTGTTTATGTATTTCAGACTAATTTAAAATTGTTCACATGGGCTGGCATCCTCTGCTGCTTGATATGGAATGGATTTGCTCAGCAAGGTAAGTCACTTGGTTTCATTGCAGTGGGTTCATGTTGCTTTGAAACTATATATATTTAGCAGTTATTTATGTAGGTAAGTATGTCACTGTTAGACAACTGCTAATGGCAATATGTCAGTTGTATCTCATGTTAATAACCTGTTTGGAGTTAAAAGTTCGTTTACAAAGACAGAATGAAACAAACTAATATTGTGGTTTTGTTAGGACCTTGTTATAAATGAAGTGACAGATTTGTGTTCTTCGCCAGGTGGAAGTGACTGCATAAAAGCTAATGCAAAATCATGTGGTGAATGTATACAAGCAGGACCAAATTGTGGTTGGTGTAAAAAAACAGTAAGTGTAACCTTTTATGTATGGTTTGGCTTTTTCCCATGGTTTCAGATTTTAATAAATACTTTAAGTGTATAGAAAACTAAAGAAATGTCTTTTCATTCATAATAGTTTCCTGTAGCTCTTCAATTTGATACTTATCTGTACTTAAAAATTTGGATACTACGCTTTTCCTGATGTCCTGGTTTGAGTAGAATTGCTTTTCAAAATGTGTTTACTTCTACTTTTTAAAATCTGAGCTGTTTACAGACCTTACAGGCTATCTCATGGTTATTTAAAATCATTCCAGCCTGGAATCTGTCTGGGTATGTTTAATTATATTCCTGCAGTGACGTTAGAGTAGGAGGTAAATTTAGACAGACATAGGTAGAGTAGAGGAAGAGATTGAAGCTTTTCTTTTAGAAAAGAAAGATGTTCAAATTTTAGTTTTCTGTTGTTGATAGACTTGGGGGAGGAGGAGATTGGTTTGTGTGGATGGGTTGTTGTGTGAAACAAAAAGCATGCTTTCTTATGTAATTTAAAATTAAATTCAGGAAATGTAAAATGTAAGATAATATTAAACTGTGACTTAACCAGTACGTGCTGAAGGGTCTTCTTCAGGTTACAAACAGAAGAAAATATTTTCTACAGCTCTTCTTAGAAACGAAAACTGGGAAATTTTCCTGTTTCTTGCTAGAACGTGATGACGTATATTTATTTCCATATAGTATCTACTTACTATCCCCCAAACCATCCTAAAAGCTTTAGACATTTAATTAAGATGACTAACTTTAAAACTTGGCCTTCAGCTGTCAGATTTGTTGTAGGCCCTAGTCATGAAGAACTGACAAGCTTTGAGATACATTTATTCATATGTATATTTTGGGATGAAAAAATCAGATTTGGCAAGTTTCTACATGAGAAGTCTTTTTATAAGTATTTGAGGCTAGAGGGTTTTTTTAGGTTTGAGGTAATGGTAATTTGTTGTTCAGAACAAGGTTACAGATTGGTTTTTCTTATGGATCTTACTTTCAAATTGAATTTCCCCAAAATAAAAGAGTTCTCTTCTGTCTTTCCCCTGCTCTGTCAGCATATTGCCGTTATTTTGTTGTGGAGTGCCAAAGTGCACTTACATAATCTTTAATTAAAGCCCTTTGGAAAAAAAAAACAAACCTAAAAGGGAGGGCAGTTGCCAAGCTGTACAAATAGGTTCACACTATTGACAGCTACATGAAGATGAGAGCTTTTTCCACCTGCTATCACTTGTAAAGTAGCCAATTTAAAAGGGTCAGAGGTGACAGTGGGCAATTTTTTCTTTTATCTTGCTTGCATCTTAGACACAGATAAGTAGAAGCAGATGCAAGCTCCGGGACTAAATAGTAGTCACTGATGTATTTAGTGTAGTTCAACATATTTCAGGACTATGTGGTTTGTTACTGAACTGCAAAATTAAAAAAGAAGATGGAGTAATTGTAAAAAGTGTTATTGTGGGTAGAGTGTAACAAATTGCAGATAGCTGTAAACTTGATTCTCTTTTGCATGTGTTTTCTAGGACTTTTTGCAAGAAGGAGAACCAACATCTGCCCGATGCGATGACTTGGCAGCACTGAAGAGTAAAGGCTGTCCCATGGAAGATATAGAAAATCCCAGAGGTAGCAAACAGGTGCTTGAAGATAGAGAAGTAACGAATCGTAAGATAGGTGCTGCAGAGAAGCTGAAACCAGAGGCCATTACACAGATCCAGCCACAAAAATTGGTACTGAAACTAAGAGTCGGTAAGGACAGGTTCATTCTAGTCTTTGGGTGATTTTTCTGTCATCACATCTGCATCTTTTGTTTTGAATGTGTAACCATTTTATTGCAGAAACTACTATTGCTCAGATACCCTGAGTGATAGCAGAGCCATTCAGGTCTGCCTTGGGTGTTTAGATACTCCAAATACTGTTTGATTGTTATGAAAGGTTAGATATTATCGCTTGTTCCCAATAGAACTTGTGAGAGAATAGATACAGCATAGACTGATAGATACACATCAGGTATATGTACATCGATTCATCAGAAAGGTAAAACTGGTTTCAGTATTTTGTAGTTGATTTTCTATGGTGTGGCTTCTTTGAATGGAAGTGGAGGAGTGTGCAAAAACTTAGAGAATTCACAAGAGCATTTCATTTTCCTTGAAGCACTGCTGTTGCCTAAAGTCTGCGTGTCTGAACTGAATGGTTTTGTAGTTACGCAGCAAGATTTTTGGATTGCTACATAAAATACTTTCCAGAGGCTACAGATGTGGACACAGGACTGCAGTAATGAGAACAAAGTAGTTCTGCACCATTTCCACCCCCTAAAGAGAATTTTATTTCATTCAAATGAAAGAAAAAAAAGCCAGGGCTAATAGCTCATATAGTACTTGAGCATAATGGAGATTGTCCTTAAGGTACTGCAGAGACATTCAACAGCCACCTTGTATTTGCCTGGAATGAGAGTTGGTACTCGGCGTCAGCTGCTTGGCAGTGATTGCCT
>VZTO01019050.1:0-23878 GCA_013400615.1 Syrrhaptes paradoxus
TCTGTCAAAATGGAACAGTGTTAATACTGTTCTTTGATCTTGTAATGTTGATATATTTTCAATTTAAATCTTTATTTTTATATTCCTGCTCTCCCATGCCCAACCTCCTGCTTTACCAAAGTACGACGGTGTCCCAAAAATGCTGTATCACCCTGTGAGCTTGGAAGGGACCATGTCCCCTTTCCACAGCTGCTCCCCAAGTCAGATAAGGTCTGAGAGTTGCCTGAGGTGATGCGTGAAATAAGTGTGTCTGGGCAGGTACTGATACTCAGCAAGTGCCCTGCTGCTTATTGCAGAGTTCATCCTCCCTGACACTCTGTCCTCAGAGAAGTCCCTGGCTTCCCTCCCTGTGCCACCACCTTTGCTTGTTGACGATGCATTTCCTGTCAGACACTGGTAATTCCCATAGGGAACACTTAGATCTTGCTCACCTTGAGTAACCACCACTCAGTCTACTGTAATTCTGTAGTACTTTCCTGCAGTTTCTTATTTGACTTTCTCCACATATTCCACTCCATGTCCAGCTACTCATCACTCTATTTCAAATTTGGTGATGTTTACTCATACTCCTTCCCTCCCTTCCCTGCTTTGCATCATACTGAAACCTGAGACAAGCAAAGGCTTTGTGAGCTGCTTTTGTTTCCCCCCAATTGTCACTTTGAGCTAAAAAATATCCACAGAGAGAAGCAATGGCAATTTCTAATTTAGTAATAATTTGCTAAGGAAAGAAATTAGTAATTGGTGCTGTTAAATGTTAAACTTGTTATCTGTTTAATTACTGTTAGCTGGGTTTCTTGAAGACCTTATTAACTAAGCATTTGGCTTTATAGATGCAGTTCTTAAGGTCTCAGATGTTTCCTGCAACTATCTAGCCATGACGGGGGATTTATTAACATATCCAAATAATTACTGCAAGGCAAGTTAAATTCCTTCTTTTCTGTAAAGCCAGAATAATTCACCTGTTAGCTGGGTAAAGGACCACAGGATAGGGACAATGGGACAGATGCAACTATTTTCTCGTTGCTTAACCTAGAGCTGTCCTAACAACTCAGGCTCCCAGAAGCTTCCACTGTAACCCAGAACACTGTAACCCATGCAGAACAAGATTAGTGACTTTCTTCAAATCTTTAAAAATCTATGCATTTTAATCATGCTCCCCTCAGATCTCAAACACATATGATGCACGAGAAGCTTGTTTTCTGGAGTCTGTACCAACTCATCTCACCCTTTGTACCAGAGTGAAGAAGGTGGGATTGTGTTGGCTACGTTGAGGAATGAAAGGCTGGCTTTAGTTCCTGCTTTCCTGTTGTCTCTCCCTTGCACAACCCTGGTGTTCATGAGACACCCACTTCACCTGCCTCCCTTGCAAGAAGCAGAAGGCCCTTTCCCAGCCACGTTCCTTGGCGTGCTGAAGCCTTTGTGGCACCCTGTCACAGTGCCTCAATCCACAGTTTGCACCCAGCCTCACCAATTGCCCCCAGTCCTTCTGCTTTTTTCACGTTCCTCAGGGTGAGCTGGACACTGAAGCCTCCTGGTCCTTGCTCACAGCAGCTCTCAGCTGTTCCTCTTGTCTCTCTCAAAGTCTCCCTTACACTTTCCACATGGAGCAATTCCCACAGGGAAAGGCTCAGCCACGTCAGCGCTCATGGGCTGCAGAACGGCAGCTCCCTGGAGGCAGCAGCGACGTTTTCTGCCTGTGCAGCCCACGGAAACCTGCACTGGGGCAGGGGTGGTCCTTGCCTGCAGCTCTCTCCCATTTCACTGATGGTTTTCGACTCTGTAGTTGTACCTCCCATGCCAGCTGTTTCCTAAAGCTTTGAATTTGTTTTGAACTACTCCCTGGTACTGCTGTCCGCATACCTTAGATGGATGTTGTACCTGCAGATGGTGTTAGCTCTGCTGCTTGCTACAATTTCAAGTCTCATTTTGTATTGTTCTTGCTGATCCAAGGGGCTGGTAAGTGCTGCGAGCCTCAGTCAGCCCCTGGGAACCTTCTGGCACCCTGACTGTCTCTCGCAGGCATTGAAGCAAGAAGCTCAGGGTAACCCAAGTGGAGGCAGCCCAGCTGTTGGTGCGAGTGTGTGTGCTGCTCTCCCCTGCCTCTTCTTTAGAAGTGCAGCAACTAATTACCTCCTGCCACTTGTTATCTGATCAGTCCTGATGCCTCTCTCACCTTTTTCTTGGAGGTCCAGTTTTTTGGGGGAGATAGCAACAGATCACTTTGACATCCCAGGGACTATATGACCATAAAGTAATTAAAAGTCACTAATTACTGTAGTTTCAGCTACAGTAGTTTCAACTCTGCCTCCACTTTAGCAGCTTTCCAATATACTTTAACAACCTACACCCTCTAACGATCATTTTGCTCAAGATCTAATTTACTGGGGGAACTTCCTTCAGAACACTATTGCAGACAGAAAAGAAGAGCTTTTAATCAGGGCTGTTCATTAGCAGCAGCAATCGGTCTGCAGGTAGCATGGGCCAGCGCTCTGCCTCTTGATGCATGTGCTCATTAACAGGGAAGTTCAGAGGAGAGCCTTTTGTCTTCAGACTATTGTTACGGATTGAATAGCTTGCTGACTCTGATTTCAAACTCCATTATCCAGAGTTTACTGGGCAAACTGGTTTTGGTCTGAATGGTGGACTTAGTTAAGAGGAGTGTTAAGGAGTCCAGTACTTTGTGGGGACTTTCTTTTTAGCTGAATGTTGTTCAGGGGATGGGATGTGTAAGTATATGCATATGATTATGTGAAAATGAGTTTGATGGAGGTTGAACATGCTTTTGTGACCTAAAGAACAGGCCTCCTGGGAGAGGGTGGGATGCTGGCTGGAGGTGATTTAGCATGGCTAGTGGGAAGACTTGATGGTTTCTCCATCAAAGCAAGACTTTGTGTAGTCTTGTTAACAAACAAGCTGACATCAAAGTCATCTGATGCTGTTCTCTGTTTTTTCTCTTTGAATAACTAGAGTGCTTCACTTGGTCAAAAATGTCTGGAAAAAAAAGCCAGGACACTGGCTCTGTCCAGAAGCTTAACACTGGTCTGCTTTACTCAGGGATGAAAAACCAGGCCTTTCCTTTGATGTCTGCTAGATGAATGATGTAGAGTCAATGATATATCTTTCTCATGTGGAACTGAGAGCCCTGAAGTGTTCAGGAGGGGTTCTTTAGGCAGCTGAGGATGGGGACTGCCATTAACTGATTCAGAGTTCAGATGGCGAAAGGCTGCCATGAAAAAAAAAATAAAATTTTTTTCAACCGAAGATTGCCTCCTCTCCCACAAGTCTGCAGGTGATTTTTTTCAACCTGCTCTGAACTTTTACTATGAGAGCACAGACTGGGCACAGTGTCCCTGCAGGAGGAAAAAGGGAATCCAGGTGTCACTGGAAATTATCTCACTTTATAAGGAATTAACTGGACCTAAATAACCAATGGAGCTGCCATACAATCTGTTTAAACTGCAGCTTTTCTCAGGAGAGCTCATTTTTTACCCAAGTCACTTCGAAACAAGAAGATGAAAGTAAAAGGCTTTGTCACAGAGTCACATATAAAATGAAGAGTGCTTTCATAACTAGTTTCATGGCATGTCCAGCTACTTTGGAAGAACCATGTTGGTTTTCTTTTTTTCTAGTAACAACCTTGATGACCTCGTCCTGGCTCCACACAGAGCGGATGTCTCAGCCTGCTCGCACTGGTGTCCCCAGCCAGGCGCCTCAGAGAAGTGTCTCTCCTGCATGGCCGGATGACCAGGGGCTCATCCACAAGCACAGCCTTGTGTCTCCGGTTGATCTAAAACCAGTCTTCTTTTTATATCCTCTACTTCCAAAGCCTTGATGGAGGCCTGCCAACTGCAAGAGTTCAGTTCATCTGCCAGAAACTGCCCATCACTGCCAAGCAGCCCACAATGAGCCTCAGAGGCTCTGCTTGCCAGCGGTGCCTTAGTCACCGTTGCAGAGGCAGTGCTGCAAAAACCTGGCAGCTTTTACAATGGGACAGCCTGGGTAGCTTCAAAACTGCTTTTTCTGTGACCTCCAGTGGTATTTTAATAACATCTTTTGTTCAATGTCCTCAGATTTTTTTTTCTTTTTTTTTTATTTTTTCCTTAAAAGGCTGGCCCATGTGTTAGCACTCAGAGCAAACCATGAAGATGCAGAAACCCAGGGATAACTGCTAACTCAGAAATGCAAAGGCTTCATCTAGACTGCTTCTTCCTATGTCCCCATTCCCTCCCAAGTCCACCATTTTCCCTTTTGGTTCCCCAGTGTCTGCTGAAGCTGCAAAAGCTGTGATGCCCAAAGCTGTGCCTAGATCTGCTTTGCATAACTTCTGAAGAATGGTATTTCAAAAAAATTTCCCTGGGAAGCCTGCACCATGCTTCGCTGGGTTTTGCTCTGGTTATGATTAGCTGACACTGCTTATGCTCCACCCTTCGAAACAAAACAGGCAATTCTCCTCCCTCACTATCAAACCCATCCTTTAAATAGCTGCAGAGTTTTACATCTGTCCTTAGCCAAGCCAGATACACAGTGCTTTTGCCTTTCCTCATCGATCCCTCCCTACCCCTCTGATCTTTCTGTATCTCCACATTTTTCCCCCCATTCCCCTCTAGTGTCTTCCCAGCAGCGTGGTTCCTCTGGCTCCTCAGCCCTATGGAGGGGGGATGCCATTGGGCCATTCGTGCAGGGACACACCCCCCTCCTCTTCCCCTGCAGGATGCCCCTGCTGTGCCCCAATGCCACGGGTGCCTTGCCAGTGGGTGTGAATAAGCAGAGTTTATGGCAGTTCAGGCCCCATCCTCAGACACAGCCCAGAAATAACAGGCTTTGTTCATTGCTTTGCCATGCAGCATACATCTGATGCACTAGTATTTGCCTAAGGTCCATCTTTTAAAAATCTTTTAGGTCCTTAAAAACTTCTGACTCAAAACATAGGTGCTTTTCGCTTAGTAAAGGCTGATTGCATTTTATTTTCTATCTGGCAATGAAATATTGGTCCTATTATAATCTGGTTTGGAAATCTGCCATTGGATTTAGTGAGGCCGGAATGCTGAGCTATATTTTAATACTGTTGAGGTATTTCAACTTACAAAATTATTTTTCTTTAGGAGAAGAGCTAACTAAATGAAATAGAACAATACCTGAGGTACAAAACAAAGTTTGCCACCACCAAAAATGCCTTATGACAGTTAGTGATTGCTCATGACATCCCTGTGACTTCAGGCTGGTTAAGAAGAGGTAAAAAACCTGTATTATTCTCTGTAAAGTTCTCTAAGTTTGTCACTTGTGTAACTGCCTCTCATGTTTCCTAGGATGCTGGCTGTGTGCAAGTCTCTAGATGTCTCCTGACACTTGCCATATTCATCTTAACACTTGTTTTCGTTTTAATGTGTTGATCTTATATGTACATTGCTATGGAATGAAACTTGTAACTCAAAGCATTTGATAGGAAATGTTATTATTTCCATGAAGAAAATTTTTCTCTGGAAATAACAAATGTTCTCACTACCAAGCAGAGAGTGGGTAAGTATTCTTCCTGGAAAATACTGTCTAGGTAATTTTAATGTTGAATCAGTTACCTTTTGTCAGTCTGGCATGACTACTATCCAGGTCCTGCTAATATAATGAAAAACATCTTAAAGTTCTATGCAATGTGCAAAATAATTATGAAACATAAACATTACATTTCACAGTACTTTAAAACGTGAACTGATCATGTGTGCATATGTGGTGCATATTGGACAGGTGGTCTTTCAAGTGTATTGTCATTCTAAGCTGATATCAAATGTTGTATTGTACTCTCACAAATTCAACTTCAGCCATGATAAACAATAGTCAAAACAAAAGGTAACTGTACTTCTAAGACTAAAATATATGTATCAAGAGAGACTTTGCAATACATTTAAAAAAAAAAAGAATATCAGAACTCAAAATGGAAAATCAAATTACCCTTTCAAAAACGTTTCCTAATTTCTGATTTAATTGCAGCACATTCCTCTTTTCTGGAGGAGAGAATTTCTCTAGTGGCTTGGTCACAAAACTTTATGAGTGACCGTAACCACAGCTCCAGGCAAAGGCACAGCTTCAGTGGTGTTCCCACATAACTGACTTGTTTCAATGGATGTTGGTCTAAACAATGAAAGATCAAGACTGAGTGATCAGGTACAGGAAATCTTCATATAAATAACTGAGAAAATTCTACAAAATATAAGAGTAAGCTATTTTCTGATACTCCTTCCCATTACTAAGATATTTAGCAAGGTGAAGTGGAAGTCAGGTGGCTCCCAGAAAGTTCCCAAACTGTCATTGGGGGAAAAAAAACAATCTAGGGCTGCCCTGACAGCCAAAAAACCAAACTCATGGCCTGACTCTCTGGAACAACAACAAGCTCCAGGAGCTGAGCTTCTCACATTTAGCCATCACTAAACAATGCAGCATTAAAAAAGACCCATTTATCAGTGTTTCTGTGCAATTCTTCCTTTTAATCTCAGGCAATAAGTCAAGGAGCGTGTGAGCAGAAGGAGTGAGCCACCTTTATTAGCCCTTGTGGTCCTCATCCATCTTTGGGACAGCTCATTGATCTTGCACTGAAAGGAAGGCTACATAGGTACTGCTCTCCAGTCATACAAGGGGTGTCATTCTCCAGAGCATTCTTCTGACACTTTTCTCAGCATTAAAACCAATGGAGTAACAGCAGATGAAGATGTCAGGAGAAATTTGAAAGGCAGGAATAAAAAGGAAGGTTACATAGTGTTTTTTTAAAGTTGCTGCTTTGTAACATGAAATGTTGAGCTCAAGGAAACAATTATTTGGCTTCAGGGGTTTCCCCGCTGTGCTCCTCAGTGGGCAGCGTGCAGCAGGAGTAAGGTCGTTCTCATCAGTGTAACTGCTCAGTAAGTGGGGAACCAAGCATTAAGTTTAAAATAGCCACAAGTTATTTCCTCCACATTCTTTCCCCGGCCTTGGACCCATATTGGCTTTCTGTAAACAAATGAATTATTCTTTCTGTTCCGTGCCAGCATGCCATGGCTGCGCATGGGGAGTCAGGTCAAGCACTCCTTCTATTCATCTTTGACTGCCGGGTTTTGGCTGGCTTCCTTGGTAAATGATATGTTGTTATAATACGCATATGTTACCTGTATATTTCCTATGACTCCACAATTCTTCATTACTATGACTCTTGTGGCTGGTAAGTCAGACACAGCTGAAAGCCTCCTTGACACTTATTGCCCAGCAGCAGTGCGTGTTTGGCACCCTCTGCCTGACAACCACCTTGTGATATAGCACACACTCCTTTCTAAATTACAGGCCACTGAATACAACATTTAAAAACAGAGAGAAAAACACGCAGGTATTATTTGCTTTGTCCTCACAATGCCTAGTGATTGCTTGCCCCGGCAGTGTCCTCCTTCCTGGTCCTCTCTCTGTACCCAGCTTGTGTAGGCACTTGGGAAGTGCTCATACACCAGTGTGCTTCTGAAGAACGACAGGCTTCTCTGCGTTTCTTCCTCGGGTGGTGGTCACGGGAAACTTCCGTATCACTGCTTTTGTTTTCTTTTCCTTCTGTTCTTTCTTCTACCTTCTGGTGCAACTCTCGAAAGGTACAGAGAGCCCAGGACAGGGGACAAGACACCCCTTGCTATTCATACCGTGGTTTTGTGGCAGTGTGTTCGTAATGGACAAGACAGAGGAAAAGGAAAGGAAGTTATCCTGTGGGAAAAAATAAGGGAATGAAAAAAAGAAGGAAAGCACAGACTGGGGCCTCGGCTGTCCCAGGCTGTGGGGCAACTGGTAACATCCTTTCAGAGGAAGGCTGCTTTGGGAGGCGGAAACAGCACAGGTGTGTGAGAGTGCCTACCTGCAAAAGGATATCATAGTATTAATTTCACTTGATGAACCTTTTGTTTTTAGGAATTTTTTGCAGTGTGGAAGGTAGGAGGAGAAGGTTGCTGATGGTAACCACACAGCCCCCACAGATCCTGTTTTGTGGGCCAACACAATTATTTTTAATACCTGCGCAGTATTATTTTTAACGCACAGTATTATGACCATGTCATGCAAACCAGATGGTCAAAATTCAGCCTGCAGTCAGATCTGGTCAACTACTGTGAGGGGCAAGTAGTTGATTGTCACTAATTTCTGGGAGGCTGCTGGGGCTTCTGTTTGATGCCTGTGGTCAGTCTCTGGGACTTCTCTTTGCAGGGATGGAGAAATACATGACATTCAAGGTGGAAAGAAGACACTGAGACACTGGAGGGGCATTACATGGACACTGACTGGCCGTCAGCCTGCCTGCATGCAGGCACTGACTGTGAAAGGTTCCCGCTACAGATGCTGGATGTGTCTGCTTGTGTTCATTGGAGGGTCAATCGGGCATCGCAGGGTGCAGTCCCTCAGTGACAGCACTCCAGTCAGGGGTCTTAAAAGGCAGTAACACGGTGCTCAAAATCTCATGTGTTTAAGTAAAAGGTATTTTCTTGGTTCTTTGTCCTTCTGGGACATTGTCCCCCCAACCCCTGTCCCTTTTTTAAAAAAATTACTTTTTAAATTTTTTTTCCTAGATGGGTTGATTTGCCACGGCTTTTCTCTAACAAAAGGTGAAAGGAAAAGCTGTTAGTTTCAGAGTCAGTTAACTGGACAAAAAATTTATTTGTCCTAAAGAAATCTTTAGGAAGTTTGAAGATAATATTCACCTGAGTGAACTGAGTGAGAAGGGCATTAAGTGTGGTATGTTGAGGTGATGGGCAAATGTTTTTCAGTTTTTCTTTTTTTCTTTTAATTTTATTTTAAAATGTGTGTGGAATACAGATGTTCAGAAGGAATGTCTCAGGAGATGAGCTTGGGAAATTTGAGATGGGCATGGGTACCTTCAATAATATGTATGTGTGAGATAGTCAGTTGCTCTAAAAATGTGGGCAGAGGGAATGTTTGTCAGAAGGAAATTTATAGAAGCAAAAAGGAGGGGAAATAGCTGAAGAAAATGCTATTTCTCTCACCCGTAAAATACAGGCAGCAGTTCAGCTGGGATAATTCAGACTCTTTCCATTGAGTGCCTTAGAAACGTGTCCCTTTACAAGAGATGAGAAGCTGGATCTTAATGCAAAAGACATTAAACAAAGAAGTTGGAGCCATTGTCACAGTAGCAAGACTAAAACCACAGCAGTTGTTTTTAATTCACTGCTCCCATGTATCTGCAGTGGGGTCTACACCTACTTAAACTAATGTCAGACTAGAAACTGGAGTCTGGCAAACCCTTGTATGCAGGCTTGGCTCTGAGCCCAGGGATAGTCTTGTTAGCCATTGCAGGGGTGAAGGTAAGAGATGGGGGATCAACAGGACGTCTTGGGAAATGCAGAAGAGGAAATAATTGAAAATTCATGCATTTATTTATGCTCTTTCTTGGGCATCATGATAGGAAGCATATGTAGGAATAGCTGGAACACAGAAAACATCAGTAACTTGTTGAACCAAATTAATGCAGGTGCTCCATAAGAAGACATTGGCTTTCAAAATCTTACAGCTGAAGTCACCACTTCATTTTATATGTTTTATATCCCGAGTAACTCTTATTTTTCAAACATACTGTGAAATTAAAAATCCTCCAAATCTGTGCAAGGTTTGCTTCAATCTGGGGAAGATGTAGGAAAAAAGGGAAATAAGAAGGAGAGGAAAAAAAAAAACCTGGGATAACATCCAGAACTATTCAGCTACAGGATTCTCTGACTGCCAAGAGCAGAAGAATGTCTTTCTAAAATGAATAGCAGACAAAATGCTGAATGAAGTGAGCATAAGAAGCTCTATCAAATCAACAATTATTTGGTGAAAGGAATACGATTTTTCTGGGCTGAAGTGAGCTGAAATGTTAAAAAACTCTGTTGCCAAATATTTCATCTGTAGAACTGCTATTACATATTTTGTGGCAATCTCTACAGGTTTTTATTCTACTAAGGTTCCTTGGGAAAGCTGCCTCTTGGCATGAAGACTAGGATGTTACCGCAAAACCTGGCTTTAAAAAAATGAACTACAATGCTCACTGTCAGGTTTTGGGGGTGCTCTCGGCACTGTAAGTAGGAAAGAAACAGTTGTTGTCCTCATAGTCAAAATATTGCTGTTGCAACCCTTTTTATCCTTCAATGTGTGCAGGACACAGTGCTACTGAGCAGCTGCAGACTGAAGGTGGTCACATGCATGTTTCCCACCCTAGTGAAAATGAAGTGAATATACCATAAATCTCACAGTCCTACAGCAAAGCTCATTGCCTTTGAGTTACAAAAGTCACCGTTCTTCTTGGAAGCTGTTACTGCTCCTAATCCATATATCCTGCTTTTTCTCTGAGGAACAAGGATGCTCATAAAATGAAGCTGTACACCATGCTTTCACTCCTAAAACTCTACTGTTTTCAGTTACTTTCTCAGGACATTTTCCATTTCTTGGCCTGAGGATGGGGATAAGAAAAAAAATCCCACCTTCGTCAGACCTCTCTTTAACTTTATTTTAATGAAGAAGCTTCAATCCCTGTCTCGCAGCAGCTGCCCTTGCCCCACACACCGTCTCTGGGGCTGCTCCGGGGAAGCGTGCAAGGAAGTGAAAAGGGAAATGGGGAGACAAGGAGATTTCTAGAGCAGTTGCCTGGGCGCTGCTTCCCATCAGCAGTGCTCAGCAGCCTTCAGACGGGACCAGCTACGGACAGCAAGAGCTTGAGAGCAGGGTCTGAGACAAAAAATAATGGACAGGTCTTCTTCCCCTTTGTATTGCAGGTTATGGAACAAGCATCCTTTATCTGAGAGTATTGGTGTGAAATTTTCACACCAAAAGTATTGGTGCGAAATATGTCCAACAGTAATGAGGCCAAGCAGAGCAAAATATGCTGGATTTGTGACGCTGTGTTTTGGTCAGCTTCCCTTCTTCAGGGCTTTGCTGAAATACAAAGGCTGCAGCAGAACTGTTTCAATTGCTGCACTCTTGAAAACAGAGATTCTATAAATAGACAAACAGAGCTTGAAGTTGAGGGGATGTCAGATTTGTTTTCTTTTTTACTGCTACTTGAGGTGAACAGAATATTAATTAGTCTGGGAAAAACAATATCTGGTCAGATAGTTCAATAATTGCAGCATGCTGCTTTATTTTTTTATTTGCCTCCCTCTAAAAGTCTGTTTCTCCTTCTTTTCCCTGATTCCAGCTTTGCTGGTATGGATTAGCTGCCTAGCCATCCAGGTGGAGGAAGGTGTTTATCTTCATTGCCCAGACTTGCCTCCTTTGTCCCAAATGGGATGTCACCTAGTCTTTTCCTTTGTCTGTGTTCTACATGGAATAAGAGCTGCATGATGTTTGGGGTGATTTTAATGGAAAAAAATAGAACTGGGAATTAATTTATAGACTGACTGTGTGCCCTGTGCAGGGTCTGCATGGGAAAGGACTTCACAAAGCAACAGGAGATGGTTATGTAGGCATCTCGGAGATGAAGAAACAGTCTGGTAGCCCACCTCTCCCCAGGCACATAGTGAACACAAGGTTACCTTGTCCCTTGGTGTCAGCTGTATTGACTCCCCCAAGTATTGACTCCCCCGGGTATTGAGAAACTTTTGGTTTACACACCTTCCATAACAGCAGCTATGATACAAAGTTCTGAGATTTAAAAATGTATATATATTTTTGGGGTGTTTTTAATCAGCCTCACGATTTTTGTATCTTTAAAGGGTTGTAACATTTTTCCTGTCTTTCATCACTCCTTTCAGCAAAGTGAAGCTTTGGCCAGTTCCTGGCTTCTCTCTTTTCCTCTTTTGTGTTTCATCCTCTTCCAGGCTTTGTGGTGTCTCCCACCTGTCATTGATGGAATCACAAATGTAAGTGCTAATAGCCATAAGGGTGCCTCAGCCAGCTTCTTCGGTGGCTCCAGAACTGTTTTGTCTTCTTCTAGCCTGGCTTCTCTTTCCTCTGCCAGCATGTTAATTGTGTTAGCCACTTGATCACAGTTAATCTTTTTAGTATTGTGTTAGAGTAATACAATAAAAGGGCAAAAGAAAATCAATAATGTCTTCACAACCCATCAGTAAATCAGATGAGAGTCTCAGCAAGGCGGTGAATAAAGCATTTAACAGATTGTAAGCTGCTTCTCTTGAATTAAAAACTAATGAGAAATAATAACTGTAAGTCTCTAAATCAGCTGTACTCATGTCTGGCCATAAAAAGGAAGATGCAAAGAAGTCTCTTTACAAGGCACTTGGGAGGAGGGCAGTTTAGGAAGGGAAATTAAATATCTTCCTAACATTAAACACACCCTCAGCACCGGATCTGAGACAGCCCCTCTCTGGTATCAAAATTTCACAATGGAAGAGAGGGCAGCCTAAAAGCCTGGAGCAAGTGCTGCTTCTCAAGATCACTAGGAGGTCCCTTAGCAGATTCCTTCTGTGCTGACAGGAAGGTCCAACCTGTCTGTCCATACCTGGAAGCGTGACTATGCTGTGGGCAACATGGCTCCAGAAGAGCTCTGTTCCAGGATCCTCCCAGGAAGTGTTATTTGTTCAGGGAGGTATTTCTATCATGGGATTGGTGGGATGAGAAGACCTTAGCTCAGCTCCTTTATTTCTTCTTCCTCCTCCTCCCTATTCCTCCTCTGTTTTTTTTTTTACTTTTTAGAAGACAGTAATTTCAGAAGGTGTGGTGCTCACACAGATGTCTGGGCCTGAAGGAGGAATTGCTTCACTACTGGAGGGCAAAAAAAAGTGTTAAGGTGTAGGATCAGATCTTCTCTCTCCACAGAAAACTTATTGCTAACTTTCCAGTTTTTAATGGATTTTTTTGAATCTTTGGGACTTTCTCTAATGTCAGAAGTTTAGAAAAACACACCCTTTCATGTGTTTTCCGCTAACCTCTCCACACAATAAGGAATAGTTCCCAGCAAATACATATGAATCCATTCCATGTTCTGCAAAGTCTCTTTTACCAAAAATGAACTCGACAGTAAGTAGATCATTGACCTGCCGAGATGACTGTCAGTCATGTTTGCTGATCCTCTCTCATCCTTCTTCTGTATATGACCACCACCTGTCACCTGGCTGGACAGTACGTGCACACTCATCTGGGTGCGATGTAACCACCCCAAGGCCAGCTCTGAGCTAGCTGGTGCTACTCCTCCAGAGCAGAATAACCACAGCAGCACTCATGCGGTCCAACCACCCTGAAAACTCAGTGAGTTTCTGTTGTAGTTTGACCCAGCTACCAGCAAACACCACAAGAACCACTTGCTCACCCTCCCCCTTCCTGGTGATGGGGGAGAGAATTAAAGGGGTAAAGGGAAAANCAAACAGAAGAGCCTGAGTGTCCACGAGACTGAGAGCCTACTGAGAGAGCGAGATGACCCCAAAAGAGGGGCAACCCAGAGAGGGAGGGAGATGACCCAGAGAGAGAGAGAGCTTCTGGACAGATCCTCATCTATATGCTGGGCATGATGGGTATGATGTGGAATAGACTATTAGCCAATTTGGGTCTCAACCCTAAACCCACGGTCAAATCCTAGGCTAGTAATTGGGGCTGTACTCCCTCCCAGTTTCTCCTGCACCTGCAGACACTGGCACAGCAGAGAAGCTGAAAGGTCCTTGACTGTCCCTGCAGCAACCATAAACATGAGTATGTAATCAGCCCTCTCCTAGGCACAAATCCAAAATGTAACCTCTTATTAGCTACTATGAAGAAAACTAACTGTCCCAGCCAAAACCAGGACAGTTTCTGAGGGCCTTTTGCACCCCACACTGAATTTGGTGAAGGTTAGCTAGCAAGATAGATAGTTTGAAGATCATTATATGCCTACAGTACACTGACCCATAAAAAGGCCTGCACTCTCCACAGTTTGCAGACTTCAGGGGAGAAGGGGGAGGCTGGCATAATTTTGTGTTTATACAGTCCCCATCATAGTGGACTTCTGGTCAGTGGGAGGGTCATCGCTGCTGTTGTTACATGAAAGGTGAATAACTATAACATGTTAATGATGGCTTGCAGGAGGCTGACACGCAGATGGAGATGTGACAGATGGTGCACAAAACTAGTTCCTGCTGCCTTAGTGACAGTAATCTGCTAAAATCTGTAGGTTTTTGTCATGTAAGGGTAAATAATATGTTTTTACCCTGAGGCAATGAGATCTGGCAGGATAGCAAGTGCTGCGTGATCACTTCTCTGGTGTCAAATGGGCTGTCTTGGACATTTAATCCTTTTTATTTTTCAGTGACACAACTTCGGGGAGACTTTCTGACAGAGCAAGAACTGTGACTTGGGTTTAGGACAATGACCTGTCAAACCACCATCTCTCTGTACCTGCTTGTGTCCCTGTCACACAGCTGCAAGTTTTCTTAGGCTCCAGTGCTGGAAGCCCATACATCAGAGATACGTCTATACTTTGTTAGCTGTTTTTCATTAGTAGTCCATTTTGAGGATACAGCATGAACATTTTAAAAGCTATCTTGTTTGGTTTGCCTCTTGACATGACTGATTTTGCCCAGTTCTGTGCTACTAATTAATAAGTAATCACACAAAACTGTAACAGCTCACACTCCAGGAGCCAGGGACTGGCAGAGTGCTCCCCAGCTTTTTTTAGACATCAGCGAGCAAACATCCTGTAGCTCTCTTGCTTTACTTGAAGATCTTTCCTGACCATACACAGTGCCAAATTACATCCCTACTAGGGAAAAACAACAGCAGCAACAACAACAACAACAAAAAAATAGGGCTGAAGCTGGCGAATTTAATGAGGGAGACAGCAAGGAGAAGTCATGAATAAAGAAACCCAGACCTTGATCATCAAAGCCAAGAACGGATATGTGCCAGTTTTTCTCTAAAAGTTGGACATCCAAAATTTAAATGAGTAGAGGCTAAAAATTAAAATGAGTGGACTTTTAAATTATGATATTGATGCAATAGACATACCAGAAGCTCAGAAAATAAGCTGAGCCATTGGATAGCATAGCTGTAGGCTGTGACTGATAAAGCAATTGCAGATTACGTTGTGCTAGTCTGTGTTTAAAAAAGAGCTTGGAGTAAAACCAAGTAAATAAGTCATCTGTGGCATACAGGTAACAGAGATGCCTGCAGTTTGAAGCACTGTGCCTAACAGGGAAGAATATCCAACAGAGGGATGCTCTCAGCCACCTGACCAGGTGATGACCTTGACTGGGAAATGGGAAGGGTAGTGAGAAAGTGTGAAAATGAGACTGGAGGTCTCAGTGATGTGCTGCAGCCTGGGTAAATGTTATGAGAATGTATGAGACAGAGGTTATATCTGCAGATGCCATAAATAACTGCTTGATGCAGCAGCTAGGCAGAGAACACAACTGAGAAAAAACAGTGCCTGGTTTTGACCTGAGCCGTGGGAAGAGCATTGCTGTGGATGCAAGTATCACCCAAGCATTTTAGCACACTGACCACAGCACACCCAAATTCAGCAAGTCTACGGGAAAAAAAAAAACAAACCACAAAGACCATAGCCTAGAACTTCAAAAAGGACAAAATTGTACAAATGAGAAAACTTTTTAGAAACTAACAGCACAGTTAAAAAAAGTAAAATGCTTGCAGATGTCAAGGACATGTTTAAAGACACCAAACAGAAAATTCGGAGTAGGGAAATATTATGTGTTGAAAAAAGACTTTCAGGGTCAGCACAGGTAAAAAACAAAGTAAAGGAAACTAGAAGAAAAAAGATTGCACAATAGAGGTGAAGGTACAAGTGAGAAAAACAGAAGAGAATACACATTCTGGGAAAAGAAATGTAAAACCATAACAAAGCAACAGGTAATAAAAAGGATCTTCATAGCAGCACACTAAAGGCATGTATCTAAAAATATGAAAATTTTCAAACATCTCAGAAACAGAAGCTCGCTAGCAGTAGAGCTGATAAGTGCTCAAAGTGTAAAAGGAAGGCAAAGCCAAACAGATTATTTGCATTGGTGCAAATGGAGTTCAGTGGAGTTGCCATACTGAATACTTCAATTGGGCAAGTCTGATGAAAGGTCTCAAACTGAAGTGACATTAAAAGCCTTTTTAAAACAAACCAATAAAATGGATAACAACAGATCAACAGGACCAGATGGCACACACACAGGAGTTTCAGAGCAGCTCTGATATGAAAATGCCAAACTATTAACTGTGGCAAATAAGCCACGGCTTAAATTAGCTTTACTTAAATTAGCCTCAAGGTTATAGGAAGGGGGACATATGATGCCCACTTCTAAAAAACTCCTCAGAAAAACCCAAGGAACTACATACACATAAGTTTGATTTTCCTTTGAGGGGCATTTGTGAGAGGTATTATGAAGAAGAGAATTAGTAGACATATGGAGAAATATTAAATAATGAAGAAGAGTCAGCACAGCTTGGAAACTATGGCTCATAAATCTGTTGTCAGGTTTTTTTGCGAGACTCAGTGTACATGTAGATGAAGCTGATCCATTAGACACACTGTACTCAGATTCCTTAAAGCTTCTGGTGAAATCTCTTCCTCAAATAAACCACGTTGTCACAAGGCTGAAGGTTGTCCTATGGATTAGCAACTAGTTTAAAGACAAGAAACTAAGGGCAGGAATACCCATCAGTCTGCATAACAGGACAAAGTCACCACTGAAGGTCATACAGGGATGTGTAGTGGTACAGGGCAGCTCCATAGACTCACGAGTGGCCTGAAAAATTATTTTCATTGGAGGTGAAAAAATTTGCACACAACATTCAGTGACTTGGAGTAATCAAAATCAAAACTGAAGAGTTACAGAAAGATCTCATGGTACTGAATAGCTTGAGAATAAAGTAGCAGATGACAGTCAATATTGTCAAGTGCAGAGGAGTAGACTTTAGCGCACATAACTTTATGTGCGCATGGTAGGGCCTGAAGAATTGCCACTGAGGAACACTCTCTTGGTGTTCAAGAAAGTTTCAGATAAACCCAGAGCAGCTGTCAAAAAGGTAAATGGATATTTAAAAACCCACAGGAAAGAAATGAGGGAATAAAGTGAGATGTTTTGCCATTCTGTAGACCCACGGTGTGCTACCATCTTAGAAGATTCCTGTCGCCCTGCTCATGTCATCACAGGAAAGACGTAAGAAGAACCAGAAAAGACTGAGAAAAAGGTGGCAAAGCTGGTGAGAGCTGTGGAGCCATTGCGGGACAACTAGAAATGAAAGACAGGGACAGTTCAGTCTGATAGAGACATGAAGTGAGAGAAGACACGTCAGGGGCATGTAAAATCAAACACACAATGAAGGAAGCGAATGAGGAGTGATTAGTGGCTCTGCCCCTATTTGGCAGCTGCCAAATCACTTGGATGCAGTCTCCTGCTGCTGGCCCTTCACAGAGACATGAGTTAGTTAGTCAGCCCTTTGCTCTGAGCAAGTATGAGCAGTCGTGCACATCAGTGTGCTCAGAGAGTATCCCAGCCAAACGGCCTTTACCCTGTCATTCCTAGCAGGACCACAAAGAAAAGGTGATTTTTTTTTCTTTTCTTGTAATTCAGTGGTGCTTTCACTGGGATTGTTGAGTTGCACAGGGCACTGTGACTTCCACAAAGTAATGATTCACAGGGTTGGTGACGCTGCAGCTTTCAGCTGCTACCACTGCTTTGCCTGAGCATTTTCAGTGCAGTTTCTGCCCAGTAAGGAGAAAACACATTTTCTGTGCAAGATACTCTGACTACTCGAAGTATTTCCATTTAAATATTTGTTGATGATTGTCCCCAGAACAGGAGATCATTTTGATTGCTTCTGTTCAGGTTCAGTGGCTTACAACTCTTAGTAAACCAGAACACTAATCTTAAATCATGTGTAAAGCCGTGTCTGATGGCATTTGTAGTCATTAGATGCTATCTTGTGTAGTCATTAAATTGATGTTTCTTTTTTGGTGGTTTGGGGCTTTTTTCATGCTGTGGGTTTTTTTGATGCTGCAGGTTTTTTTCCACTCAGTAACATTTCATCTGTGCTGCTTCGGTCTCCTGAAGTCAGGTGAAGACTTCCACAGTTTGAAGGGATGAAGAATTTTCATGTAAACAAAACAGATTTTTGAAGAGGTTGAGACACAGTCTCTCACAGACCACACAGTGAGACTGTGGCAGAAACAGGTAATTAATCTAAGACTTCCAAAATAAAATGGTGACATACATGCAAATTGATCAGGAATCCTGAGCGACAGTGAGGTTGGACTGACTTGCAAGTTGGATGAGGACAAGAACAGCAATAACCAAACCCATCTCATGTCTCAGACAGAGCCAAACACAGTTCTGAATCCTGAATTCAGGGCTTGAGCTCTTCCTCTTGCCACTGATTCTTTATGAAATACTTTGGGTCTGAACTCATTATTTTGATCCAAAGCTAGACTTTGTACCTATCTAGCTGTGTGGATAAATCTAAAACTAGGGAGAAGTCAATGGGTGAGAGGTCATATGGTGCAGAGGGAATGATACCGAACAGGTCACTTGGATGTTATCAACTTTATAAAAACATTTATTCCTAGCACTTTTGCTTTACTACATGCCTAACAAAAATGTTGCTTTAAGGATTTTAGAGTGGATGTTCCAGCTGATTCTGGAGTACCTGTGTTTGCCAAGTCTATTCCTCTGGAAGGACTGTGTGTTGGGCGTCACTTTTCATTGACCAATAGTTCACGGAAAGAGTAGGAGAGAGAAAGAAGAGAGGAAATTAAGGTTCAACTAGTGAGTCTTTGCTGGCCACTGCAGTGTGATCTGGTCACATCCCAGCAGCTCTTGCCAGAAGACATCTCACAACCTGGAGGCACAGGGCACAGCACAAGCTAGCTTCTTGTGGACAGCAGGATATACCAGCGTGTGTGCGAGCCTCTGTGTGCGAGTGGTCACAATATCCAGTGTAAAAGCAGGTTGTACACATCTGTACTGTACTGAAATGTGCAGCATACATATGTTTGTAAGGAAGAAAAGCGTTATTTTCTATAGAGACACTGTGGGTCCTGATTACAAAACTCATTTTGCCATCTGTAAAAAAAATGAGCAAAATTATCTGACAATCAGGTCCTGTGGCTAGTTGAGTTTTGGGGAGGAGCCACTTTGAAGCTGGCCAAGAAGAAGAAGGAGGTTTTAAGGCTATCACCAAGTTTAAACCCGAATGCAGCTAATGGTCTCTCCAGCATTGTCTAGGTTAATACTACTGAGAACTGTTGCTAACCTGCCAGATTAAAGTAGGATCCAGATATTCTGGGAAGTGAAAGTCAACCTATTCTTTCCCACACAGCCACTGAACAAATTAAATGAGTGGATACATTTAAGTTCTGATTTGGTAAAAAATAAGAATAATGCACTGGCTTTAGAAATGAACTTTGGATCAAGTGATGTCTTAAAATTAAATTAAAGGGTAACAAAAACAGGCATATAAACAATGCTCTTGGACACTCTCTGTGAAGATGACTGTTGCAGTGTGCTTAAAAGCTTAATTGCAGAGTGGACTTTGAAAGTTTTCATGTCTTTGATTTAATGACTGCGGAGTTTGCATCTGAGTAAATGGGGAAAGATGTTTAGGAAAAGGCTAAGGTCATCAGAGGAGAATAACAGCCACAGGATAGACATTTAAGAGTAAATAGACAGCCTGCGGCAAGACTGATGTCATGAGATTAACGAAGTGCAGGAAGAAAGTAAAAACTGCCAAGAATCAAGCCGAGATGGATGTTGCAAAGGATATTAATAGAAAAAGTAAAAAAGCAACCAACCAAAATCAGGCAAAAGAAATATATAAAAAACTTCAGATATCAGGAAAGTGAAGTGGGGCTGTCACTTCTACATAGCCAGTTTGTCACCAAAATGAAATCAATATTTTGCTTTTGTTCTCAGCAGAACCAGTAAGGAAACAAAGAGGGAAAAAGCAGAGCAACTAGTGGAAATGGGAGCAGAAGTCTAGCATTTTTCAGATGAAAGCAAATCAGAATTTGCTCAGCATGCTTATTTCCAAGAAATGCAACACTCCTTCATCACAGTTACATGGTAGCACGCTACCCCGAGAGCCGTCTTGGGAAGATGGGCTGTTTTCCCCAACCAAGGGAAATGCAGCAGACCTACCTGGAGTGCTGCAGGGTACAATGTGGTATTAGATGGAAAACTGCAGCTTTGGAGCTGAAAAAGAGCTGCCAGGAGAGCAGTGACCAGCTGAGAGGAGGCAATGGACTGGTCTGAAGGGGGAACTAGGATGTTCTCCTAATTCGTAGTTATTCCTAGGTGCCCGTCCTAAGAATTCCTAAAAATCTACCCAGGACAAATCTCCCTGTGACACTGGTACGCCCAGAAAAGAGAGAGGTGCTGTGCCTTGCACGTGGGGAAAAGTGAGATGGGACTGAGGAAAGTTCAGTGTTCACAAGCAACTCCCACATTTGGGCACCTAGGTCTCAGTAGTATATCATTCATGGAGTTTTGCTCTTGGACCTTAGCTGAGGGTTGGCAGAATGTCCATTCAAGGATACTTTATGTCTATCTTTCTTTCCTTCCTTCCCCCCTCCCATAGAAATAATTTTAGAAGAGTAGAAGGATTTCTTCTGAGAGCCATAGGTTTTGAGGGCACTGAGCTTCAGGAGTCCTTTATACAAGAGTTTTAAAACTGCACAAAAGTTTTACCATTATTTCACATCTGACTTCTTTTCATTGGTTTTGAGACAGGTCTGGAGAATAAGTATCTGTCAGAACAGAGCGTGCCCCAGAGAGGCCATCATCAGTCCGTAAGAGCAGTTAAAGTGAGGAGGTTTATGGTTTGCATTCACATGTTGGCAAATATGATAACACAGTTTTTTCCTTTTCCAGAAAGGAGGAAAGCAGTCCTAGTGTTTCGCTCACCTGACTAATAGGACAGCAGGGTGGCCGATCCTGCTGGGTCTGAAAGTTCCTGCCTGGTGTCTCTGTTGCTCGGTATTATTCAGCTCAGCAGGATCCTGAGGCTCGCAGAAATAGCTCTAGTTTTCCATAATAGGCAGCAATACCATATATTATTTGCCTCTGCTCTGTTTTGTTGGGTTTTTAAAAATCTAAATGATAAGACTAGTCCTCCTGCCCCTTCCCCATGACAAAGATGCTAATTTTCTAGGCTTTAATTAATTCCTGATGCATTTTAAATAAGACAAAGTTATCTTTAGTGGCAAAACCACCTTGAGATTATATAATGGTTCTCTCATAATTTTTCTTACCTAAAAACACGCTTATCTTTGTGGGAATAAAGGACTGGTGGTTAGCAAAAATGTAAATTGACCTTCAAGTTAGAGAACGATTGTGGAGAAATGAGGCGACATTGTGGAAAGCCCTATCGTAAGTGTGAGAAGCGTCATGTTGAAAACACCACCTGCGACCATGTGAGTGGAAAACAGACAAACCTGAAGGTTACCAGAACATAAAAGCAAAATTTGGGTTATGTAATCCTTTGTAATAAACTGGGAGCTTGCATACAGCATATTGGCATTTGCTCTTGGCAATGCTCCCCCTTCAGCAAACCTGAGAGGGTTTGGTATGTTTCAGTGTGTCATCCCAATCGTGGCTGGCCAGAGATCGGCAGTCTTCTCTACAGAGAATATAATTACACAAAGAATAATGATTTTTCTGTGGTGAGAGAAGACTGAAGTGCCCGTTCAACTGATCATGAATGAAACCCAGCTGGTCTAAGGGAAAGTTTCCTGTGATCCTGAAGAGAGCTGGGGCAGACAAGAATTTGTTTTCTTCAGAGCAGTGCGAGAGGCTTACAGAGAGTATTTCTGAGCAATATCCTAAATAGCCTTATTGTCCAAACAGCAAAACGGCCACATTGTATAAATCAGTGGTTTCAGACCTGGACACTAGTTGGTGTTAAAATGTATTGAGGTGGTACAAAAAATAATTGAAAGGGTTGAGTTTATTTTAAGTAAAACAAAACATGCATGCACCCCTGTGTTCAGTAAGTGGAAAAAAGAACTGGAAGAATGGGAAATATAGGTGCATTTTAGTTTTTCTGCAAATGAAAGTCCTTGTAGCGATCCTGTCCAGGTGCTTGTGTTTAGTTTTGGTTTTTTTTCTTCCTAAAAAGTAAAGATGCCTTTTAATTTAAAAATGTTGAGAAACACCAGTATGAGTGTCCAATGAGAAAAAACTGATTTGGATTGCAAAGTTATGTGGGATAGCCTGTAGCTCTTCATAGCACATGCAGAGGAATGAGGCAGAGCATGTTCATGTTCTGCCTCTTCTAACTCACTGACCCTCTGCTGTATAGATTTGCTGCATATCAGCTGTGATTTCTACAACAGCAAAGCTATCAACAACTCAGCTGCAGAAAACACTGTGTCCAGACCTCTCCCATTTAACATACAGATGTTACTCAGCAGTTAAAAAAATGAAACAAAACCCAATCCCTCACACACAGAAGACACACCTCTTGTTGTATCAGCAAGCCTATATCATGTCCCTGATATTTTGAATAAGTAACTTCCTCTTCTGTGGGTTTGCTAGAACGTGGTGTGAAACAGTTGCAAGAAATAATATATCCACCCTATTACTCCAGAAATGTGAGTCCTGAAAAGACTATTCTGTCCTTTGTGGCTCAGAGGAGTTCTCATCTTCTGAAAATTACTGGAGAAGTGCAAAGTTGTTTTTTCCTTTACATATAACGTGAATAATACAGGAGGGAAAAAGATCTCTGTTTAGCCAGAAGTACAATATCTACCACAGATGACTGTGTGGTCGAGTGGTAATAAGGATTATGAGAACTCAGTAACACTATTGTATAGCTGAACTATTCCATAATTTACAACAGTTGAGATGAAAGTAGGCAGAACTGTCTTCAGCCTGTGGAGGCATTTAGCCTTAGCGTCTTGGCTAAGTTGAGTCCTGGCTGTACCCTTATTTCATAATATGTATCAACATTTTCTTCTGAAATTATGTAGTATCATGCACAGATAAATATTTAAGATGAAATGTGGAAGTTTCCATTCTTTCTGGAAGGCCTATCACTGTTGTGATGGAAATATTCCACTTTTACTGAGCAGAGACAGCAATTTTCAAATCCAGAACTTGTTTCTACAAAGCACCTGGCAAGTAAAGCCATAAAACAATTCTCGCTGACTGCTATGAGCCATACGTTTGCACTTACACAGCCTTTTCCTTACTGCTCTGCAAGTGAAGCTTTTAAGCCTGAGGTTGTCCACGTAGCAGTTTTTGCAGACTGATATGAGGTGGGTTTGCTCATATTCTGAAATACAGCAAGGAGCCTGAGGTCAAGCTCAGTCTCTCAGTCAGGCTTATTAGCTTAGGCACAACACAATGCTGATAAAGGCTCTGCACTATCTTGTTCCTTGTGTACAAAACCCTGGGTGGAGATAGCCTTTGAAATCAGGCAGGAATGCAGCTGCTTTTCCTCCCCCCTAAGGGATAGTACAGGGTTTGTACTAGGACAGCTAGCTTGCTGAATTTTCATATCTTTTCAGTCATTGAAGTGGGCTGGTGTTGTTGTTTCTTTGATTTTCTCTGAGAGTTTTGCTGTCACTGCATGTGAAGGGGGCAGATGAGGTCTGCCAGTTGCTTCTGCCCAAGGGTTCCTTGCTCCCTGCCTCTTGCAGCTAAGGGGCTTACACAACGCCAGGGGTGCTTGTAGCTCAGAGACACCTTTGTTATCCTTTCTTATTTGGAGCAAATGACCAATGCCAGTATTAGGCTGGCTTTTACCTCTCTGAGTATTGAGCCCCTACATTCAGGGCTGCAGTGGTGGGTGTGGGAGGTGCGGCAGGGCACAGGAATTCTGCCCTCCTCGCTTGTGAGTCCTACCTATCTGTTGGTAGTCTGTGACCGCTGTTTTTGTCATGGTCTCCACCAGGCAGAGAGCTTGCCCCAGAAAGGCTGCGGCAAACGGAAGGCCTGCTCAGAACCGTGGCTACGCAGGTCTCTGGCTG
>VZTO01019051.1:0-24381 GCA_013400615.1 Syrrhaptes paradoxus
CACAATGTTTATAAAGAAAGGGGAATGTGGAGAAGATGCCAAGAACAGCCATACATTTTCTAGGGAAGAAAGCAGAAATACTGTCACAGAAGTTGAGATCATGCCAAAAATAGTTAAAAAATTTTTTAGAATGTCACAAGGCTGACAAAACATCAGGGCCAGATGGGATCTGTCTCAGAAAAATCAAGCAATTAACAAAAAAAAATTACAGCAGTGTATGAATCAAAGAAGTGGGGTCCATCATGCTTCAACCTGCCAGTTTCACATGGACAACTGAGGGAAATAAGCCCTGCCCAACCTCAGTAAAAGGCCACACTGAATGTGCCACAGGAAGGTAAAACTCAGGAGGATCCAGCTCCTGGGCTGAAAATGAAAAAATTCACAGCTGCAGCCCTTTTAATCCTTTATGTGCAAAGTGGCCATCTTAAAAGGCAGCACATACCTTTGGGGAACACTGCTGTCCACAGCACTTTCTGTTGGTAGTTGAGTAATAGGGATGCAGACACTGTGTCTGGGAAAAGAGCATAAAAAAACAGCCCAGGAGACCACAGGAGAAAAGGACCTGGTGGGCTGGAGAGGTGCTAGTGCATACTGAGGTTTATGAGGGATTCAGGAACAAGAAAGAAACCCTCAGCTTAACTTCCACAGTGAGGGAGGGGGTGGATACAGAACAGAGGCAACTAATTAAGGACACACAAGAACCACTCAGGAAGTTATTACTTCATTAATGATAATGACTAGATGGAGAATCATACTTAAATCTGTTGAGCATGGATTTTCCAGTTTAATTGGACATTAGAAATGCTCTTTTAAATGCAGTAGGGTCTAATACAGAAGTCTGTTCAACAAGTAAGCACACAGGGGCAAAGGTTCTCAAGTAACTAGAGCAACGGTTTCAGAAGAGGGAATAGAAACTTTGGATGTGTGCTGGTCTTGCTGATAAAGTACCAGGATTCTTGGGGTGAGATCATGGGATTGAATCTCCCAGTCTCTGGTGACACGACTGGGAAGTTCCCTACCGCCACGTCATTAATAAATATTCCAGCTGGCTCAGACAGAGTTTCTATAGAGCCCTAGAGAACTGTTATGCTGGAGTGAAATTTTTGACAGATATTTGTGACACAGCGCCCAGTTCATGTGTCCTCAGCATAGACCCCTAGGCCTCCTTCAACATAGAAATTTGCTTTGGGATGGAGACACACACTGACAACTACAATCTCTCTGAAAAAGAGGTTCGGATGAAGTTAGGCACCCTTATTCAAGGGTGGAAACCTGCAGGCTGCCCTTTCTCCCTCAGCCCTTGAAAACCAAAAGCAACTATGCAGTTTTCTTTCCCTGAGCTCACCATAGTCCTCTATCCAGAATCTACCTGCAACCCCTCTTTGCCTAGGAAATTCAGAAATGTAACAATATCCACTGTAAACACCCCTTTCAGGGCTCAGAGAATACTCCCTGCCTAGCCACCGGTGCACTTGATTCATCTGTCTAAATCAATGTACAAGGTATACTCCTCCTGTGGGCAAAAATAACTCGCAAAGAGATGAGCAAATGCAATAGTAATCCCATTCTAGATTACAAGGAATTTAAGCAGGTGTTTTTCTATGGCAAGAAATCATTTGATCTTCCAGCTCCAGCTGGAGAGAGAGGAAAGAAGTGGACAGATCTCAGGAAGAAAACAAATATATCTTAGCAACCAGTGGTTTAGACTTATAGTGGATTGATAGTATAAGAACTTTTTTACAATTAGATGACTTGCTAAAACAAATGAGGAATCAGTCTCCCTCCCTATATGTCCTTCCTTGAATACAACTACAATAGGACATTCAGTCCCTCTGCAGGCTGCTAATATCAGCTCCCTTTGCCTGAGAGCAGCTTCTGTCATTATTGCCTTCTTAGTGATGACAATCTTCACTTTTATGTTCCCAACTCTTGCCAACATTAGCTCAGTGCATTATCCTTCAAGTGAAGCTTTTCAATTTCTTCTTTTGCTGAACAAGCTTAAAAATACAATTTTTTTTCTCTTATTTTAATTCCTAATAGCCATGGACCATTGCTACAATTTGTGGCAGTCTGTTACATGTCAATATAGTATTTACAAAATGAGTGAGTACAGTCTCAGAAAATTAAGTCCCCTACTTGCTCATAAGAGAAAGATTTGGCAGCATCAGAGAAAGTTCATGTTGCAGTAAGTGCTTGACAAAACTTTTGCCTCCTGAACATACCAAAAGACCTGCTGAAGCGTTTGTGAAAAGGCCAGTCTCCAGTGAGCGGCAGCAGAAGACATAAGTTTTTACACACCAAAGAGACTCCTCCGCAGCTCACAGAAGCTGCCAGTTTCCATCCACCTGAGCTTACAAAGCTATGGGCAGCTGTAGCAGAGAAATAAGGACTGAATAGCTCATACTTTTTGGAGTTCTAACACATTTTTGAAACTGGTCCCTCCAGATAAGTGGTAGAACAGTATGAGAAAAACACGTATTTCCACTGCTCTTGTGTTGGTAAATAGAGGATTTCATTCCTCACAGCTGTCAAAGAGATGGGTACCTTTGTCCAGGATCAAAATTTATGTGTGCTGGCAAATCAGCCTCTGTCGGCATCACGACTTAAGCAAATCTCAAGAAAGAGGAGCAGCATATGTTTTTCTACTTCACAGCTTTCTGAAAAGTCTGTCTTACAATACATAACATTTAAACCTGTCTGAACCAGCTTTTACTGAGAAATAAAAAGTATCATATAAATGGCAAGAAATTTGATCTGAGGAGTAATTTAACTTAAGGCAGAGCATGACAGCTTTGCAGTAGTTTACCTGATAGACTGATGGTGTTCTCAAGTCACAGATCATAATTTGACTCCCTCAGACATAATCTGAAAGTCTGTACAGAAAAGGCTCCTCTCTCATCTCATACTCATACTAGAAAACATGTCCAAGAATAATGGCCTTGAGGGGGTCAATCCAAGCATACAAAGAAGGGAATCTGGTCTGTCCAAATATTGCTTTAAGTTGTAACTCAGGGGGTTCAGGGTATCTCAGATCTGCACAGTAATCCATTCCCACTTACCTTTCAGGATTGCTTGATCTTTCAGGCACTAAATATAGAGGTGCTTCACTACACAGACAGGATATTTCCTTATTACATAATTTAAGTTCCCTGTCGCTGCTCATTAGGGCTCCTCTATGGAGACTGGTATCTCTCTCCCACCTGGCGTTCTGCTGTGGTTTATTTTAGGCTTCTGAACTTTGCCTAGGTCCCTCAGAGAAGTCAAGATTAGAGCACAACAAATTTAATTTTATGTGGTAGTAACAGTATTCAGCTTTTAAATAACAGTGTCTGGCAGAATATACTCAACCAGGAAATTGAACGCACAGATACTTGGTTCTACTTTGCCTGAAATGTACTAAACCATTGAATGTTTGTCCTCCAAAAAGGGAGAAGCAGAAAGGATGCCAAATGGGTGAAGATACCCAATATTTCCTATTGGTTCCTCCCAGACTTAACCAGAGAAATAGATGTCTAATTTATGCAGACTTGATCATTCCTGGAAGATCTAAGGATCTGCCCTTCCACCAACTGCAATAAGGAACTTCCATGGCTATGTGAGGTAAACTGGGTTGTTTTGGGTGAAGCGCCTTAAATGTGATAGACTGGACTTGTGACAGTTCTGGACTGCTGTAGATGGACCAGACTATNCAAGCCTGTCTGTTGTGTGTTCTTCTGCAAATTATCATACTGTGAGGAGGATAAAGGTTTTTGAAGGGAAGAAGGAATAGGGCCTTGTCTTGGCAGACAGTGAGAACCTGTCAGTGTCTGAGTAAGGCTAGGACTAGAAGCTGTGAGGCAAGGCAGAAAAACAGATCATCAGGTGGAGACATAGGACTGTCTGGGCAAGGAGATGGTGACTAGTGGGAAGGAAAGAAAAAAGGAGACTATATCTGTGAGGTGTAGGAATGAGCCTGGAAAACACAAAGAGTTTAAAACAGCAAGTCTTGGGCATTTCCAAGCACAGTAACTGATCCACTGAAGCATGGTATAAGGGAACTGAGTAATCCAGGATACTAAAAGTCAGAAGAGTTAACTCTTAGAAATTTTATCCTGCTCACACTCAGAAAAAGGGAATGCCCAGGCACATCATATAGCATCTGTGATCATTAATTAGTTCATGCTGGAGAGAAGACGACTTCTTAAATCAAAGAACACGATGGACATACACAGGAATACTAGATGAATAAAAAAGTGTTTATGCCATGTTGCAAGGAAAAAAGTTTCACGGAAGAAATGGGCCGTAAAAGGGGGAAATGAGGTTACATTAAGAGAAAGAAAGGAACTTTTCAGCAGTTAAATAGACTCTCCATAAGCTCAAATGGGGAAAATATATTTAAGACTGTTAAAAAAACAATCAGCAGCAAAGCAAATAGCCAGTGCCACAAGATCACCACATGTGACCCTGGAAGCTGCTGGTATAATAGTAGAAACCCATAGCCTTCCTGATGTTTTCCGTAAGTATTCTTCTTCCAATGACAGAAAAGAAAAAAAAATCCAAAAAAAGAAAACATACAGACAGTATGAAATGAATAGGACAAGGACTAAAACAAGTCACTCCTTTTCTCCCCTACAGATTTTGGGGGAGGCTTGGAGGCGGATTAAGATCTGCTTCTAAATTTTGTCATTCAGGTCCATTCCCATGCAAAGACTTCACGACAGGGAAGAAGGAAAGAAAGAGGGAAAAAAAGAACATTAATTCGGGGCAGAGAGTTATCAACAGGATATGGTTCACAGCAAAGGACTCCCATTTGACAAGCAATTGGTGTTAGTGGACAAGCACGGTAGAAATTTATTCTAGTCAGGTTGCTTTCTTTATCTTGCATGATGCAGCTGCCTGACATTATTGCAGGTTTCACTGTGGGTTAATATCTTTGTTAACCTGTAACAGTCAGGCAAATTCTAGAATAAATCTCTGAACCTTGAGAGATCATGCTAGAGGTGCTGCCAAATCATTTAGACACACACAGACTGATGATAAGCCTAAACCACACTAGTCTAAGACAGCAACAAGCAGCTGAACTGGAAACAGACCTAAGACTAGGATACAATCATCAAGGGATTGAGCTCCAGATTTCCATTAATATCTCACATTTCCTGGAAAACCTGGAACATGGGGAGACTGAGACTAAAGTACAAAACCTAAGCTAGCTGCTGTAGCTTAAGGTAATCTCNCATACAGACAGTATGAAATGAATAGGACAAGGACTAAAACAAGTCACTCCTTTTCTCCCCTACAGATTTTGGGGGAGGCTTGGAGGCGGATTAAGATCTGCTTCTAAATTTTGTCATTCAGGTCCATTCCCATGCAAAGACTTCACGACAGGGAAGAAGGAAAGAAAGAGGGAAAAAAAGAACATTAATTCGGGGCAGAGAGTTATCAACAGGATATGGTTCACAGCAAAGGACTCCCATTTGACAAGCAATTGGTGTTAGTGGACAAGCACGGTAGAAATTTATTCTAGTCAGGTTGCTTTCTTTATCTTGCATGATGCAGCTGCCTGACATTATTGCAGGTTTCACTGTGGGTTAATATCTTTGTTAACCTGTAACAGTCAGGCAAATTCTAGAATAAATCTCTGAACCTTGAGAGATCATGCTAGAGGTGCTGCCAAATCATTTAGACACACACAGACTGATGATAAGCCTAAACCACACTAGTCTAAGACAGCAACAAGCAGCTGAACTGGAAACAGACCTAAGACTAGGATACAATCATCAAGGGATTGAGCTCCAGATTTCCATTAATATCTCACATTTCCTGGAAAACCTGGAACATGGGGAGACTGAGACTAAAGTACAAAACCTAAGCTAGCTGCTGTAGCTTAAGGTAATCTCTCTTCTCAAACTCCAAGACAACTGACATTTCATTTGCTTCTAGAAGGCATTTTCTATAACAATACAGTGCTAGACAAGTCTGACATGCTTATATGGGAGAAGCCTTCACGGCTGGCACTGGACTTCAAAAGTGAAACTCAGTAGAGAAGAACCATGTGCCTTTCAGTATCATTGTGTATTTAACAGATGCTGGTTTGTTCTGGCTTCTTACACAGGGAGTTGCAGCCACTGGGGTATCCGCCCTGCTTTCTCTGGGCAAATGTGCGTAACTCAAAATAGAGGGGAAAAAAAAAAGTTTGTGCTTGCAGAACTGCTCTGGCTCACTGGGACTGATTTTCTCAATTATCTTTTCCCAGTTTCCATATTGGAAGGATTTCCTTACCATGGATTTTACCTCTCTGAGCTGTACAGTTCACATTGGGCGAGGTCAGGTGATGTCACAGAATCTGGCACAGACACGTGGGGTCCAAAGCTGTCTGGAGGAAGAATGACTGCGCTAACACTATGAGCTGGGCAGAAAGGAAAACAGCCACATGCATTAAAACATCAGGACTGTCAGTACTAAGATCCTCACACTTCCTAGAAATAGCTGCAACTGTTTGCACACAGGCTGTAAAGATGAAGGGATGCTTTAACTGAAGCCTGGAAAGGAAGGCAGGAGCCAGGGAAATAGATTTGTGCTGGAGTCCAAAGCATTTCTTGGTGATCTTGGTAGCATCACACACTCTTGCGACACAGCAGTACATAGCTGCAAATGCCACCATTAAAATCCTTGGGCTAATAGAAATTTACAGAAAGAGTAAGATTTCCTGTTATTTTGACAAACTCATTTAACAGAAGATGAATTAATAAATATGAGGCTACTGTTCCTCCCACTGGCACCAGTGCAGGATTTCCACCAAATTCAGCTTTTTTTTTTTAATGTCCCTCTGAAGTCCATAACAAAACTAGTCTGGAGCCTTGTGTGTGCAGGATATACTCAGGTGCTATGTCAGCAATAAGCTTAGTTCTCACTTGCGCCAGGAAGAGCCCACTGAGTAGAACCCAGACTCATGTCTGACATCTGTCAGATGGAAACAATTTATGAGATCTCAGTGCCACGACAGTCTTGTCAGAAGAGAGTCTACATGGGCCACAAGTGGTACTTACTGAACAAACTGTTCCTCAGCACAGAGGTATGTTTGTCTCCCTGAAGAAACAGAGCTCCCCAGCCCCAATTTCAGATGATAAAATGAATTTGTTAATGGCACTGTCAGATCTGTGATTCAATAACTCTAATCTCCTGCACATGAATGGAGTTAATTGATCTGTCAGGAGAAAACTAGACTCCTTGAACCAAAGTCTGCTTTCAGTCACAATACATGGAGCAATGCTGGATTTACAGCGGGTGTACTGGAGTGCAGACTGCAGGGCTCCTTCTGCCCCCGGGGGACTGTTAGTGAGCAGTAGCTCTGCTTGGCTCCTTATTGTCTTTGTTAATAACACTTCTAATTTGATTTGTGTTTGGGTCTATTTTTGTATCACTGTTAATTCAGGGACTTTGGAAAGGCTCCAAGCTTGGGAGCAGGGTGTATTTCAAAGAGATGAACCCCTGGTTCCTGTAGGTATGTCATTGGTATTCAGTTTGCAGGTTTCCTCCCCTTCCAAAGTCAGATGCAAACTGCAGTGTGACCAGTCCTCAAAATACGGTAACAGAGAAGGAACAGCTTTTCATTTTGCAAGATCTCTAATTCACCATTGTCTGCACAAGAACAACTTAAATACTATAGGAAAGAAGAAAAAATGTTACTCTACAACAGCAGGGCAAACTCATACAACCAGCTGATCTTGAAGCTCCCTTTGGCCTGACAGCACTTCACTTACCCTTTAGGGTATAACTAAAACCACTCATACCTGCAAAATGTTTGAAATACAGCTGTTTATCTACTGCAGAAACTCAGTGAAGGGAAAACCTCCCATTATAAAGCCTCAGTCAGCTAGTGAATGCAACATAAACACCTTCTCCTGCACCCAGCTAGGAGATCAGCCTCCTCTGACTGTGAATTTGGTCATGAGACACATGTTGGACTCCTCCAGGCATGACACATATAAAACTCTTGGGATACTGATCAAAGCTCCAGCATATGCTTCCCACAGCAGCACCCACATGGAATATAACTAAACACAAAGGCTTCAAAATAAGATCACCAGCTTCTGTCAATCAAAAGGTCCAGCTTAAGTCTTGACAGCACTGAGACAAGGCTATTTCATGAACAGCTGTTCACGCTTGCTTAAGGACCTGGTAACTACAGGTACTCTTTTCAAGACTAGAGGGAGTCAGAAGCCAGACTTCTTTGGTTTTAAGAGCTACAACAGTGTGGAAGGCCCACCCACCTGCAGGAGTCCTGAAGTCTTATTGCCACCTGGGCCAATGACAATGCCCACTCTTTCACCAGACATCCAGGAGAATAAGGTATCTCAACTTCTTAAGACTACTAAGCATCCACCTTTGAGGCACAGCAGCCTTGCTTGCATTCATTTTCACAGTGCTTGCCTCCCACTGTGGAGAGAAGTCTGGAGAAGGCTTGGGGCAGATGCGTCCATACACCGGTGTCACAGCGATGTACCAGGAGAGTTCTGCAGTCTGAAACACCACTTTGAATTCACTTGGGGTTTTTTTTTTTCCTTGTTTGGTTTGGATTTTTTACCCCATTCTTTGTTTCAACTGCAGACAAATAATGTTACATATATCAGTTCTGTGAGCTATTTTCATGCTGGGAAGTGAAATGAATATTTCAAAGATCAAACCTGAAGAAATCTTAGTATTCTTAATACTCACAAATATTACTGCATTTGTAAGTGATAACCTCATTTTCCACAAAAAAAATAATCTGTGGGTCACATTTTTTTTAATCTATGTCCCAGCATACTTCTTTATTAACAACTGTCTTCCCTCACTTAAGCTCTCCAGCACATAGAATCTTGTCTCCTGAGTAACGGTAAAGCATGCAACACAGAGGTGCTCCGTATGAGATGGTTTGTATGGTTATCACGCACCACTTGAGGGATGCGGAACAATAGCAGCAGAGTAATGTTACCACCAATTTGCTTGTTTATAGAAGCTTGGAAATGTCACAACTTGTTACACAATGTTATCTTTAATATACTCTGAGTCAGTCATAACTTTTGCCTTAGGCGCCTGAGAACTTCCATGAACACTGGCAGTGCAGAATTAACGGTGCAGTTGAGTCTAGAAGTGGCTTCATTTTAATAGCAGGTAGAGTAAGCCTTACATATTGCCAACTAATCTTAAAGAAATAAATGAATTAACTCACATTTGTCAAATGCTTTGAGATCTTCCAAGGAAATTTTCCATAAAGGCACAACCTGTTATTAAGTATTTCTGCCAAAATATTGTTTTAATTAGTCTTAGTCTTTGATTTTCTATTTGGGCTGTTCTTACTACAGCCTTTTGCTTGCTTTTAGTGTAGGTAATGTGGGCTCACCCACTCATGATTTCCAGAACCTTTATCAGTTCATCATCTGGTTGAGTCTCTAGAGAATTACATCACTGCAAGTTATTGATAGTGTTCCAAATGTGGATTTGGCTCTAATTAGTCAACATTCCTACCATAAGGATCTCTCATCTAACTGTGGTTTCATCAATGAGCAGAGAAAGATAGAATTCATGTCAGTTATACCAGATCTTTCCAAGAGAAAGGTGCAGCCCTCCAATAGCTTTGTGTCTAGGGGATATTAATAGGCTGTCATGAATGATTTTGATAGAAATAAATGCTACCATTAAAAAAAAATAGCCAAGCCAGGTTGGCTAATATGCTCCAGAAACATGTCTAAACCCTGCGTCTAATCAAAAAGAAGTCAGAAGATTTTTTGGACGAAAGACACTCATAAGACAAGCAAAGAAAACCTGTTGTTAAAGTAAGAGCTTTTACATTGAATGTCTATGTTTTTATGATTCAGAACCCAGCTATTAGAAAAATAAGAAAACATAATCTAGGAAAAGGATTCTGCATCTGTGCCAGTTAGTTTGCCTAGGTTTTTCATTGTACTAACTTCGTTGTGCTAATTCGTACTGGAATCAATTAAACTGTTGAATGATGTATTGCCCAGGTGGCATTCCAGGGGCATATATAAAGTACCTCAAGATTTTCTGTTGGGGTCTAAATTCCTAGCAGGAATTCCTCAGCAAAAATACATCTTCAAAATGCCCAATAAGAGACAGAGGGTAGCCTGTGTTTTATGCAAAAATCCTGTATGTGTGTCACACATTTTATATCACAATTAATGCCTTTAATATTTTTCCTGTTTTCTCTGATGAACCCTATCTGCAATGACCAGCCTCGCCATCATTTTTAACTACTGACATGTTCCAGTTCTATTACCATTTCATCCCTTAAACTGTGCACTGAACAATAACCACCAGCCCTCCACAAGGGTCCTTCATCTGGTGGCACTGATAGGAGTTAAGATCCATTGCCACACAGTTCCGAACTACAATTAGCTTTTCAGAGGAATATTTTAATTTCCTCTTCCTTTCAAATGTCGTTGCTCTCCTCTTTTTTCCTCTTCTGCCCCCTTCCAGTAGGGTTTTTCCAAAAACAAACGAGTGCGGGTTTAATTTACACCTTTTCTTACACCTTCAGAGCACAGCTATTTTTAAAGGGCATCATTTCTCAGCGGTTCTATGCTCTCTCGTACTGAGGTGGCTTTTCCGTCTCCCAAAGACTGAACCGAACAGCTCCTCGCCCCTCCTCGCTCCCCAGGCGGGTCCGGGCGAGCCGCAGCCCGGCGAGGGGGTGTTCTCCTCAGCCCGGCCCGCTCTCCCCGCCGCTTTACACCGAAGTGGCCAGATTGGGTGCCGGGGCAGAGCGGGGGCTGTGTGAAGGGCCGGGGACGCGGGGCAGCGCTGACAGGAGCGGCGCGAGGCAGAGGCGGGAAGAACAGCGCGGCCGTCGGCTCCAGCCGCCTCAGGCGCGAGGGGGCTGAGGCGGGAGGCCCGACCCGGCTGCCCGCGAGCCTGAGGTGGTGGTGGTGGGGGAAGCACGGAGGGAGCGACGCCGGCGGACTGAAGCGCGGCCGGCGGGGCGGGAACGGCGGCGGGAGACCGAGAGGGGCGGGAAGAGGGGAGGGATCCGTGGGTAGGGGGGGCAGGCGGGGCCGCGTGGCGGCGGCGGGAGCGAGCGCGGTTGCAGTTGGGAGCCCGCCGGGGGCATCGCCGCGCCGGCGGCCATGGATCCGTTCCCCAAAGACAGCGAGAGCGCGGCGGGCGGGGAGCCCAGCCGGGGCGCTGCCCCCTCCAGCGGGGTGGTGGTGCAGGTCCGGGAGAAGAAGGGCCCCCTGCGCGCTGCCATCCCCTATATGCCGTTCCCCGTGGCTGTCATCTGCCTCTTCCTCAACACCTTCGTGCCGGGGCTGGGTAAGGAGCTCCACAGCCGGGACGGGGGCTCCGTGCGCGGGGCTGCGGGACGAGCGGCTGCCGCCGTCGGGGCGCGCTGGCCCCACCTGCCGCCGCTTCCCCCGGGCGGGGAGCCGGACCCCGCCGCCGCCGCCGCCGCCACGGGTAGAGAGGGGGGGACGGAGGCTGCCTGTCCGCCCCGGCGGAAAGTTTTCCGGTGGGACCGGGGTTCGCGGAAATCAGCTATTTATCACCTAATTTACCGCGGGGTCCCCGGGGAGGGTGCTGGCGGGCAGCCGCCGGGCCAGAGGCCGCCCGTCCCTCGGGGCAGCGGCCGGTGCAGAGCTCGCCGCGCCCGTCGTACTGCTTGGGAGGATCGGTGAGTGGGGAATTGGGACGTTTCCCTCGGGCAGCGGACAGGGAGCGGGGCCCGGGGCGAGTAGCGCCCAGCAGGGCTCGGCTGTGGGACCCGGAGGGACGGGGGCTGAATGTCTCCCCTGCTTTGCGACCCTTCTGTTCTGAGAGTCTGGTGGTTTAGAAGAAGGGCTTTAGCTATTAGGGCTCTTGGAACTGTAATTTTAGTTAGAGGACCAAGTTACAGGGTGATAACATCACTCACCAACAAAAGGGAGCTTTCAGAGCCCTCTTCCCGAGTTTCCTAAGGACACCCCCGAAAAAGGCTGTATTGCTACTCCAAAGAACTGATGTCCAGAGAAACTGTGAGGATTTGCTGTTTCTGGACATGAAATGCCTAGTGAGTGACTCAAGTCACACATCCCTAAGCTGCAGCTGTAATCCCTTTTGTATTTCGCTTTCTTCCTTTTTAATTAGGAAATACTTGTTCACTGCAACTGGAGCCTAGAGTTTGAACACTATAAAGGCACCTGTAACACAAGCCTAAATACAAGTATTCTAGTTGCAAGCAAAGCAACCACATTTGTAAAAAACCCAAACAAAACAAAAAGCATTACTCCATACCTTGAATCTCTCAGTCCTTTCCTGGCTAGCATTTCTGCTACTCTGGCTACTACACAAGCCTTCCTTGTAGTACGGGAGTATCTCCTAGCTTGCCCTGCTTTTAGGGAGCTCTGCCCTTACCTGCTTCATGTGCTTCAGGTGGCTTAATTTCAGATTAATTATAGAATTAAGTTAAAGTTCTGATCAGAGCATTATCTAAGTGAGTGGTGTACTGTGTGCAATGTGTGCAAGCCATTATTACTCCAGTGTGTTTGCTCTGAACTTCCAAATGTATTCTAGAGGAAAACTTCCGCCTTTTGAAATAGCTCACAATTTTCTGGTGTAAATACTGGCATTGGTATTTGTGCTTACAGATGTAATGCTGTGTGCTCAGGTGTGTTGTTTTCGAAGCCCTTGAGTGAAAAGTGATTCTTTTGAATCAAAGAGAAACTCTCTGGTTGTGTGCTTGAATGGGGTTTTAGGTTATTGTTATTTAGCACTTAATTTCCCACAGTCTTCAGAAAGCCAGAGCTTTCAAAGTGAATATAGTTTTCTGTTGGCGTTGAAGACACCACATCTTCACTGTAGACACAGAAGAAAAAAAAACTGACTTACCATATCCTTTTCCTCATTTGGATGATCGTACACTTCATACTGTGCTGCTTTTCACAGCACACTAGAAAACCCTTGGTGTCCTTTCTTCATCCTATGCGGAGGGTAGATCCCCATGTGCCGTCCTCATGCCAGAATTGTCTTGAGGTGAGGTTGTCTGACTGTAGCTCTTCTCTGGCCACTTGCTGCTGTGGGGCTGCTGGAGGTAGCCAGTGGTGTGCCTTCCCTCACATGCAAGGCGTCAGTGAAGAATGACAGCAGATAGCAGTTCCTTTCTGAAGGCAGGTGTGTAGGGCTCCCAGTCCCTGCTGGCTTCAGAGCTTGAGAGTTGAGTCTGGACTTTGCAGCCCTGTTGGCTGTGTTATCACCAACTAGCTGGGCCAGCCCAAAATGGTTTTAATTCTGGTTTTGTTTTTTAACAGACAAAGATGAGTTTTTTTTAAAACTTGTTTTCCATTTGATGGGCTGATTTCAATAGTACTTTCTGGTTGTCTATAATACTGTTCCTCCTGATCTTCTGTTGCAAAAGTATCAAAACAAACTACAAATGAAAAAAAATCCTTCCACACAGCATTCTCACAGACCTGCAAAAAGCATTGTTTTGTAGATGCAGCCCAAACTCTGTATGCAAAGCATAGCACTTAGTCTGCACATAAATGACCTATTCTCTTAATGGAGCTGATAATATCCTATGCGCTTTGATAGAAAATTTATGCTGAGATAATATACCAGACTAGAATATAGCTGTTTCTAATCTCACCCATGTCCTGTCATATATCATGTAGCCCACAGACACCAGGAAACAGGAGGAACACAAATCTTCTGGCAGGAATAGTCAGAGTAAAAAGAGATCTTGTGTCATTGTCGCACTTCAGCCATCTCGATTAACTGGGCAACGCATGTAAAATAAATAATCTAGGATATGAGCCTGTTCCCACTGAAGTAAATGGCAAAATTCCCAGCAATTCCTGTAGTCCAATTTATAACATGTTAAAACAGTGTTTCACAGGCTTGCTGCATATTTTGCCTGCTTAGATGGAGAGTGTGACTGTGTTTAGGTGGTAATTAAAGTTCTCAATTTTTCAGTTCCTGAATTAATGCCTCATCTGTTTTGCATGTAGTTGTCATTCGTGTGTAGACTCTGCAGTGCAATTGCAATAAAGGGTCAGAAGGCACTGGAATAGAGAAGAAAATGGCCCACAGATAATAAACCAAGTGTTCCACTGCTTGGAGACCAATAAATTTGACGTGTTCATTAGTACCCAGTACCTCAAATCAGTGCTATCCAGATAGAACTAGTGTTCTGATGCAGGCTACCAAATGTCCAGTCTCTCAGCATCTGAAAGCCTCTATTATTTAAGTTAAGTACCTTTCCTATGTATAGAAATAATCTATGAAGGTGAAATTTTAAACATCCCTTTTGTTTTTCCTTTATTGTTTATGTTTTGCGCTAGTACTCTGCTTGGAGAGGAGAAGTAGCAGTTTCTCTTTATTTACAGACAGTTTATTTTTTTAATTTGGTTAATTTTCATGGGGTTATGTAGTGACCCAGAACTGCAAGTCTTAAAATGCATTGTAAATGGGATTTTAATTACTCTTTGCATATACGTTACAAAAGACTCATAGCAAATTTTTCATACCCAGGGGCTATTTTAACTTTCGTCTTGCCAAAACTTGAAATTCAGACCAAATACAACCTAAAAAAGCTTGATTAGCCCATCTACTTGTAATCTGTCTTGCAGAACAGCCTTGGAACTACACACTGCTTCCATTCACTGTGATAGATGCAACCCCTTGGAGATATCCCGGATCAGAAGTTTCCATGGCCCGATGGGGACTTCCTCACCTGTATCTGATAGGGCTGCAGGGCTGAGCTATAACAAAGGTATCCCCAGCTCAGGTTCATAAAAGGAGCAGACAGTATAAAAGGGAGAAGAGGGAGCTGGTGTTTTGCTGTAGCAAAAACCATCATGCTGTTGGCTAGCAGCATTCCAGCTGTGCCACAGGCATCCTGTGCCACAGACTCTGTAACCTCGAGTTTGTTTGAGGGCTTCTAGAGCAGGCTTTGAGGCCTCAGCACCAAATCATGCTGTCATGAGCCATGAGGAATGGAATATGATGACACCAGCAGAGACAAATAGTGGCGTATCCTCTCTTATTCAGTTCCCGCAGGATTGAGCAGTGTGCACCTCCAACCGGTATGTGCTGCAGATAGCAATTGAGAGAAGGGGCTGGCCATGCCCTTTAGCTGGCAGACGGTGTTCTCTTGGAGCTGCCGTGTGCCAGTCAGCGTGGGAGAAGATCTGGCTCCTTGTCATTCCCTGAGCTGATACATGGGAATCTTGCCCTCCTTCGTACCTGTTTTTCCTTCCCTCGACATCACGTGTGTGGGAGGGGAGAAACGAAGGGGGAGAACTTGAGGGAAATGTGAGAAGTGAGTGGAATTATCTGAAAGTATGAGGTATTCTCCAAGATTAATCTCTCCTGTCAGGAAGGGGGTGGACTTTTGGATCATAGCCTGAATTATACATGTATACTATTTTTATGCAGGGAGTAGCTGAAATATGTAGCATAAAATTATGCTAGTGCAAGGGGAGAGCAGCCACTCATGTGCCATAAAATAGCTGGTGGAAGAGATCATGAGTGACAGCCTCTCCCAGACAGCTAGAGAAAGAAGGGATGATTCCTAGCCTACTGAACTTTTTTCTTTCATGGTGTACAGCTCTCTTGTTCCTGGGTATGTCAGCACTGTATTGTGAGTCTTCTGCCATCTGTTTATTCTGCTTCAGTCTTGGTAGAGTTCAAGGGCTAGACCTTCAGCTATGTAAATTTGGCTTTAATGCTCGATTTATAGAAGCCAAGCATCTGCAGAAGGCTCTCATTAGAAGCCACAGCTCTCTTCAGCAGGATGAGCTCTCCAAAGAGCTGTACAGAACACAACACTCGGGAAAGTTGCAGGGATGAAATCTGCATAAAATTATCAATACCCGTTTTATTTTTGTTGCTGGAATGGTAAATAGATGCTTCAAGCAAACATCCATTGCCTTCATTATTGAAACAAAGAATTTCAAGGAAACACCACTTTATCTTCAATAGAACAAATATTGCTGAAAAGAAATTGGGGCTTTCAAGCATCAGTGCATTACAATCTCAAACTTGCTTTGGCACTTATGATCCTTTTTAATATTATTTTTTTCCCTAAGGACATGCAAATCAATGAATCTGTGTGATTTACAAGCTCACTTGTGGAAAACAAAGGTTTTTCAAGTGTTTGTCTGAATTTGTTTTTGTGAACTTTAGTGCTGGAATTCTTTAGCTAATGTTGCCTTTCAGCCTGTGATGTATAGACCACTGTTAGTCTGCAGAAACAAGCTATTTGTTCATGAAAGCATAATTAAACAAAGCAAGCCTACTGTCAGTAGACTTGACTCTGTTGGGTTTTGTGTTTTCCACTGAAAAGATCAAGAACTCTTTTATGATAATTTCTTCATCTGCTTGTGCAAGGTAGGAAAGGAGACCTGTGATAAAATGTGTGCATCCAGGTTACTGCTCCATTGCTGGTGGCAGTACTATCAGCTGTGCTGTAGGTATTCCTGGGCACCAGAACAATCTGCAGGTTTCTACTCCTGCAGGTCTTGTTCTTGTCAGTATAGAGAAGGCCATTGATTTCCTTTTTTTTTTTTTTTTTCAAACAGATTTAAGTGGGAAATCTAAATGTCTTATATAACTTACTTGGCCAATCATATTGAACAGTAAATCAATGCTCTTGCCAGCACAGGGTAATCTGGAATATTTTTGTGCCATGAGGCGTCTGGACCATCTAGAATGACAAACAAGCTTGGAAAACTCCAAAGTGGTTTGCAGATAATTTGTGATCAGAGTAAATGCCAAATTATTTCAAGTTTGTAGATCCTTGATTGAGACAACTTCAGCCTATGTATCTGATCAGCAAAAAAACAACAGGCTTTTATCTCTGCTGAGGGATCTGGCGTGGCCCCTTGGTTTTAATTCAGTGTCCAATGGCATGCCCTGCGATATTTTAGGAATGATTTCTGCTTTGGCAGTGTATTTTATTAGCCCATACTTGCCTGAATACTTAATGCATTATTCTTCCTTCTTTTCCTGCATTTTACACTGGCTCCCTTTCTTGAGGTTATCTGCTTAGCCATGATGATCAGATGTACGTGCCTTCTTTCTCATCATCCCGTGGCCCTTGTTTTACAAATGCAGGTATGGACATATACAGCAAATGCACAGCAGTGCCTTAGTCTTGAACAGTCCAAATATTTAGTACTGTTTATATCCCTTGGTCAGTTTTTTGCTGTTTGCTCATTGTAGTTCATAGAAGTCAGCTGTTGAGCTCTACTTGTGTGTGTAATGACTTCTTGGTTCATTTCACTGACAAGCTGTGTGCTAACCTAGTGCTGCTGCTTTTGAATTGCTGTCAGTGGCAGACCAACTTAAATGCAAACAAGTTTCTCTCCCCTCCCTCATGCCTTCTGTTTCCATCAAAATAGAAGACAAAAGAAATGGCTAATGAAGTTTTTGTTCACTGCTGTCATTGAAACAGTTCTGGGGAGATATTCATTACTTAATGAACACAAACACATAAGGAGACAGGGTTTGCTCAGCATCTTGCAGTTGCATTTGTCATTTAATGCAATTTGGATAGAAGTACGTGAAGATTCAGAGCGAAGGTGGGAGCAGACAGAAGAGAAGAGCTGTTAAATGGCCAGGTAAACCAACTGAATTTTAAAGAGTCTGGAAAGCTGTTCCAGACGAAGGGTGTGACGTGGAGAAAACTGGAGAATCAAGTCCAGAAGGAGAAAAGTATATTCACAGAGATTTGGTGAGAAGGCCAGAAAACTGGAACTTCCTGCAGCAAGAAGGCAAAGGAGTTAAAGGATTTGAAGACATAAGTAACTTGGATGAAGAGAATGCTTTTGATGGGTGAATTTTGGCTTGTCTGGATTTCAGGATGGAGGTGAATTGTTCTGCTCTCAATGAGCAGGTGTCAGAGATTTACAAACTCTGACAAACAAAAGCACCATACCATGACAGCGAACTGCTGCAGGCAATCTCTATTCCAACATGAAAAGAGCATTGAGAGTTTGTGGAGCTGTTCAGGATAGTCAAGGAAGGAGCAGAAAGCAGAAACCAGGTTCCTTAGTGTTTCTTACCCATCAAATCGTGTGTAGCACCCTGAACACAAACACACCCATAGGTGACAGCAACTGGCATGAAGCACAAAGGTGAAATTTAGAATCTGTTTACAATTTTTAATTTTGTGGAGAAACAAGTGATTAGATGGTAAAGGGATTCTAAAATAGTCCCTAAGTCTGTAAAAGGGATTGGAGTTTGCAGTTCGTTTCAGAGAATCACAGAATGGTTTGGGTTGGAAGAGACCTTAAATATCATCTAGTTCCAATGACCCTGCCATGGGCAGGGACACCTTCCACTAGAATAAGTTGCTCAAAGCCTGGGCAAGTAGCTTGTCCAGTTTCCAATTTTGCCTCTATCAAAAAGACAGTCCCCAGAGGCAGGGCGAGTCAAGAGTGCTAGCAGCTTGGGAGAGCTGCAGTTGATGGGACGATGCTATGGGCCTTCAACTGAAAAGAGACAGAAAGAAGAAAAAAGCATGCAAGACAAAAAAAAAAAAAAAAAAAAAAAAGAAAGAAAANGTGACCTAGAACCTGCCCTAGAACATGATCTAGAGCCATAAACCATCTAGAACATGATCTAGAACCACCTCCCCGCCAAAAATCCAACTCCAGAATTCATGCCTGCACCAATACCACCCCAGCTCTACAAACACCTGACTGGAAAGGACTGACTACCTGTCAAAGGCCCTGAGAAGGGAAGGCCTTGGGATATCTCAGACATCTTGGTTGGGTAATAATTCTCTTCCTTGCTGATAAGAAGCCACGAACACACCAAAGGTGCTACTCCCCTCACTAACCAAGGACAAAATTTTGTTTAACAAGGTCATCACCCCCAGCTCAAAGGCACCAATGAAGAAAATTCAGCCAAAGTTAATCCAATACAGGGGCTGCACCACCACTGACCCAATTGGTTGAAAGGTTTCATGCCACCCTTCCCCCTCTTATTAAGAAGACACCACTCTCCACTTCCTGTGCCCATCACTTCCCATGATAGGTGGCGAAAGTTTGGTGGAGACCTGAGAACTTTTGGCTATGAAAGGTGAATAAACAAAGAGAAGGCATGAACCCAGCATTTTAATTTATGAAAACTTTAATTCAGAGGTAACCTGGAAAGGAGGAAAGGAAAAGAGACTTCTTCTTTCCTTATTTTCTATGAGATATAAAGTCAATCTGACATTCTTCCTTCTGTCTTTGGCTTGTCTTAATTTTAGAACTTTACAACTTTAAATGGTTGCAGCACTACAGTGGATGTATATGGACTTGGTTATAGCACTGTGCAAAGATACTGGTCAATAAAGATAGAACAGAATAGACTATTTCAGTTGGAAGGGACCTACAATCATCACCTAGTCCAACTGCCTGACCACTTCAGAGCTGACTGAAAGTTAGAGCATGTTGTTAAGGGCCTTGTCCAAATGCCTCTGACAGGTTTGGGGCATTGACTACCTCTCTAGGAAGCCTGTTCATGTTTGACCACCCTCTTGGTAAAGAAATGCTTCATGTCCCATCTAAACCTCCCCTAGTGCAGCTTTGAACCATTTCCACGGGTCCTGTCACTGGATCCCAGGGAGAAGAGCTCAGCACCTCCTTCTCCACTTCCCCTGCTCAGGTTGCCCCTCAGCCTCCTTTTCTCCAGAGTAGACAAACCCAGAGTCCTCAGCACTCCTCACAGGACATGCCTTCCAGCCCACATCTGGAAGAAGGTAAACCAGTTTAGAGTGTTGTATCTGTGTCCAGTATTTGGGATTTTACTAGTATAAAGGTTCTCGCATCTGGCAAACCCTACTGGCAATTAAAACCATCAGTGCCTTACACAACTTCTGATGGAATTTACTGCTGCAGGAGCAAGGGAAGCAGAAGGTAATGCCCACTTCTGCTGCAGCTATTCCAGTTCACAGTCCAACATCTTATTTGAAACTGCAGTTAGAGCTCATTTGCCTTTCAGATGCTGGTCTGTGATCTGGAGCAGTTGTGGTGCAATGCATACCTAGGGAAGCTGGTATGGCAGCAGCGCTCCTTATCAGAGAGCTGGAGCAGCATCACACAGCAACCTTAGAATCATAGAATGGTTTGGGTTGGAAGGGACTTTAAAGATGATCTAGTTCCAACCCTCTGCCATGGGCCGGGACACCTCCCACTAGCTCAGGTTGCTTGAAGCCTCATGCAGCCTGGCCTTGAATACCTCCAGGGATGGGGCATCCACAACTTCTTTGGTCAAAAACCTTTGATCTCACATCATCATTGACTGTAAGTCAGATCCAGGACACGGCAGCAGCATGGGCCCAGCATCACATGAGAAAGGAAAGTTGGTGTTGACCAAGCTTGCTTTAGAGCTTCCAGGAATGGGAAAGTTGGTTCCGCTGAAGATTGTGAGATTTTTTTCATTAAGTGAAGGCATTAATCCCCCTTCCCAGGGTTTTTGAGCATTTGTGTTAACTAGGAACCCCAAAATGAAAATATCATAAGAGCTTGAGAAAAATCACATGCTGTTCTACCTAGTTTTATTTCACTTGTTGATTTCTGCTGTTACAAACTTAGATTTCATTGTGTATAGAGTCAAGGAAAAAATAAGTAGATTAAATTTCAATATTTGATTTAAAATACTCATTTCCACAGATTGTTTTTTCTCCATGTTACCACTTAGAAGCTGCTCTCACCCTCCTTCCTCCAGAAATGTAGTCCTTACTATAAAGGCAGTTTGAAGCTCAGATTTTGCATTCTAAGGGAGCTACAGGCCAAACAATTTCTCTCCAAATACTTGACAGCCCCTCAAAAGCCCTAGCAATGCAATCCTGACTCTCACATTCGGTGTTTCCTTAGAACCCTGTCCCCTGAGGCTCTTGATTAGATGAGAATCTCTGCTTTCAAGAAAAGAAGAAAATGTAACTCTCATGGCTTTAGAGCAGCATTTGAAGATATGACCTTGTCTCAAAAAAAAAACAGGGGGGGTGGGTAGGGGAGAGAAATAATGAATTATAATTTTTTTTCAAGTCTAAGTTTTGGAGAACCTGATTAATGATTTTCAGTGCTAGAGGATGTCAATATTATACTGAGCTTTTAAGTTTTAAAAATATAGATACATTGCTAACTAATTTAAAACTCTGCCAAACTAGATAAAACCATGGACACTCATGTCTTTGATCGTGAAATATCCAGACTAGTAAATATAAATGAGACAGTTGATGAAAGCTGATTGGTAATACACTAACTTAAATTAAAAGTTCCCCTATAAGCATTCCCAAAGGATATGCCCAGAGTGGCTCATGGTCAAATCTTGCTAGAGGAAAGAGTGAATATGATCAATAGAAGAGCTCTTGGAAACATAATCATGTTCACTGGAGGGATTTGACCTGTACCGCATTTCTAACTTCAGTAATAATGCTTATACAAGGAACTGCACAGGGGACTAAAGCTGCCATCTTTGGGAATACGAATTTAAACATATCACAGATAATTATCCAGCATCTCACAAGCTGAGCTCTCAGCTTGCTACAAATATTGATGAATATCCACACAAAACTTAAATGTGCTGAGTTTGTGGATAGTCATTTTGTTTCAGTTTAACACATGCAAGTTTGTAAAGAAAATAAAGGCTAAATAGTCAAATTAATCTTGAGATTGTGTTGGAAAATATTTCAATTGAACCAAATAAGAACGTTGTTTTAAAAAGTTGTTTTTACATTTTTAATTAAATAAGCCCTTGAAGAACTGAGATTTTAATATATATTAATAAATTATAATGAGCCATTGTTACAAGTTTACTGTTAAAAAGTTGAGTCATTTTATAAAGCATGAATCATAATATTTATATGAAAATATTTTACCTGAAATAAAATAAGGCTAACAATTGCATTAGTATAATACTGTCCAGCTGAAACAGTGTTGCTGTTTTAAGTTTAAAGTATTTATGTGTATGCATATATCTATTACATATGCCAATATGGTGACATGGGATCTTGGGTTTGAAGTAGTTCTTCCTTATGCAAGTAGAAAACCATTTATTGTTTCTGGTTTTCAAGCACATTCATAAAAGAATGGTTCTTAGATTTCATAAATGAATTTTGTTAATTTGCCATTTTTAAAATACTTGCAAGACCTCTTCTGTTGCCATGACAATTTGATTTCCATAAACATGAGTTTTTGTGTGTGAATATCCAGCATTGTATTTGCTATTCTGCGTTGGGGAAAGGAAATGGCAGCTTGACACCGTAGAAATCACTATGCTGAGAGGCCCATGGAGTCAGACGTTTTTCCACAGACAGTGGTCAGGACTAGGTTCTTTACAGTAAGATAAAATAAGCTCTTGGATCAAGGTTTATGTATTCATATTCCCTGTAATTATTTTTTTTTCATGTCTTCTTGCAAGCACTGTTTTGGAGTCAGGAAGCTTTAAGTTTCCTTTTCACTGAAAATGGGTTCTAAGAATCTGAAGACTGAATTCTAGCTGAAAGTACAGCTGGATCTCCTTGGGTCTGTGTACACAAAGCAACTGAAAGGACAGGGAACTCTCATTGCCCTGCCACACACTGGAGTTTCTGTCCTAGTGGGAGGGGTTCAGAAAGGATTTAGGACTGAGAAAGGACTGGTCACAATTTGAGACATTTGTGAGGTGTAAGCCAGAAGAAAATCCCTTTCTAGCTGTATGGTCAGCATGGTTCCCCGTACGTTCCTTCTGTCTTTGTGAAATGACTGCAACAAGTCAGACACGTTTGTGAATTCATTAGCACCAGACTGGTTATTGAGTAAGCTGTCGAAAAAGTAGGTACATCAGTTTTGATGTAGTTAGACAATTTAGTTAGTTCAAATTCTCTGGACTGAGCCATTAAATTATCTCTCTTTATCTATTTAATTGTGAAAGCATCGCCAAATCTTCCTGCCCCTATTGCAAGGATGATCATGGTTTTCCCCTGCATGTCTCTGTTCTTTAGCTCCGCACTCAAACTGATCAATACCAGAGAAGGGTTAGCAGGGGTTTCAGAAAACAAATACACATTTTTAAAAACAGTATTTTAGACTCAGCATCACGAGGGTTTTTTTTTTCCTCCCACTGAAATTTCATTATGGCTACAGAGAGCTGGTGGGATGGTTCCTTGTCTCATGTCAGAGAGAGAACAGAGCACAGGAACTGCAATCATTGGCAATTGTGAGTATAAAAGCACTCTTGTTTTCTCTTTAAAAGCCAGAAGGTAGTTTTATACATTGACTTGCACCTGAATGCTTATTTTACTCTGTCCTCTGCTTCTCCCACACATCCCACAAAAACAATACTGAAATGGATTCTCCTGGCACTCCTCTGAAGCTGACTCCCTCAGGTGATCTGTCATCTTATTTGCATTGGTCAGCTGGACATGGTGGCCTGATTTTTGTTCCTTGAGAGCTAGCCCCTTCCATCCTACACTGCCACAGAAGGCTAGCATTCTTTTACAACCATGCTGCAGAGGTGGAGACAGCTGCACAAGTGCAAGGCAGAGCTTGAACCAAGCCATGAGTGCAAATAAAAGAATGGGGAGAACTCTGTGTCCAGCCATCAGCCATTCTGTGCCACTAACCTGTCTTGATCCAAATAACTCCTAACGCACAAGGATGCCAACATGCAAATTGTCATTTCCATAACACTTAAGCCTCAGTATTCCCACTTTAGATGGTAGATCCAAGGCAACATAGTTAAAGTAGGATCTGCCTCCTTGTGCTGTGTGCAGCTGATACTTAGAAGAAACCTGTTACGGAACAAGGAATGGAATTTAGACCAAGCATTAATTCCCAGGAACCACTCTTGCTCAACATTTACACACTGAATCCTTTTACTGAGGCTGTGATGAATAAATGGTAACAGCCCACCCTTAGTATTATTGAGACAAGGAATAAAAGATTTTTTTCTGTGTGTAAGCTAAAATACAGTATACATGGTGCAAATGAAAATCTGGCATGTGTGTATATCTTCTGCTCTCACACTGGTGCTTTCAATCCACTAGATATTCTTTCAGTGCTCATTTACTCTATGTACCAAGGCAGGACTGGAGAGAGGATGTCCCCTCTCTAGTTGCTCAGCAGAGTCATGGTCACATTGTTTGGAGCAACAGTCATTTGAACCAGTGGAAAACAAGTTCTCATTTCAAGCTAAACCCACTTGTCACAACTGGGAGTCCAAAACATGCAGAGCAATGTGGTGTTGAGCCTCTGGAACCAGTTTGCTTCACCTCTGCTCACCAGTTTTGCTTCTTCTTGTAACACTGAGCTGGCCCCTTAAGGTTACTCCTATGAGTAAGTATTACTCACTGTAAAGAACAGTTGCAGAACTGAGCTTGTACATTGCACTTAGAACCAGAAAAGACTCTTCCAAAACTGCAGTACTAAGTAGGACACCCACCAAGAACTGTAT
>VZTO01019051.1:25384-39289 GCA_013400615.1 Syrrhaptes paradoxus
CACAACTGGGAGTCCAAAACATGCAGAGCAATGTGGTGTTGAGCCTCTGGAACCAGTTTGCTTCACCTCTGCTCACCAGTTTTGCTTCTTCTTGTAACACTGAGCTGGCCCCTTAAGGTTACTCCTATGAGTAAGTATTACTCACTGTAAAGAACAGTTGCAGAACTGAGCTTGTACATTGCACTTAGAACCAGAAAAGACTCTTCCAAAGCTGCAGTACTAAGTAGGACACCCACCAAGAACTGTATTTCCCAAATTGTCCAGGAACCAAAGCTAAAAATCTGAGGCTGTTATATCACACCACTTATTCTTTCTCTCTTACAAATGTGATTTTGTTTAAAATATTGATGACACTTAATAATGTAGTAGCAAATGTTCTTTAGTATATTTTGTCAAAGGAATGATACCTAAATGATATGAGACCTTCCAGTGACTATGATTTAAGTCTTTCTTGAGAAGTCCACTACTTACTGGTGAGAAGCCGAGCAGATAGTCAAGCAGGGTTTTACCACATTGTTATTTCAGTAGCACCATAAAGTGCAGGCTACACTCAAGTCCCGATATGATACAGAAATATGTAGGAAAAGTTATATTACACACTCAGAATGTTTGCAGTCTGAATGGAGGAGTCAGAAGAAATAACCTGCTGAAGATTGTCCAGGAAATTGGTGGCAGAGCTGGCAAGAGAATCTGCCTCAAGTCACACAGCCATACTTTAGTGCCCACTAATCCTTTTCAAGGAAACTTTTCAATGAACTACCTCCATCACTCTTGGAGTTGTGTTCATCAGGAAGCAAGGTTTGTTTGTGCCATGCATTAGCAAAAGTGCAATAAGTAGGACAGACACGGCACATTGTAGCTCAGATGTGCTGGTTACTCCCTGTGATTTGCTTGATGCCTGTGAAAGCTATACACTATCTTGTACACACAAGGGGGACTTCAGCATGTTTTAGTTAGTACACGGCAAAAAAAAACAAAANTGGCACTGTACAGACAACAGAAAGAGAATGGGTCCTATTGCAGAAGGCTGTGATAGAAATGTAACCCCAAGAGTCAGATCCAAGTTAAAAGAAATCCTAATAAAAACACACAATACAGTGTAATGAAGAGAAAAATATTTCCTTGAGTTATATGTTTAAAGGCAGAGTTTTAAAGGCACAGCTGGAACTTGTTTCTTAGCAACAGGGCTCATCCGAGCCTTGCAAACACTGTCATGTTGGAAAAAGATACCCTCAAGAAGAAAGGCAATATGAAAGGAGTTAGAAACATCAAATTTAGATGTCTTCCTGCTGTTGCAGGAGCATTTCATCAGCATTGCAAAAGCTTCAGGCTATGACGAAGGTTGTTTTCATAAACTGTAATGATCAGACCAAAGAACTCATCTTTACTTCTTTCTCAACAGGGAAGAATGTCAAAAATAACATTTAAAAATACATGCATTGATATTATGGGGATACTGTAAACCACAGCTTAGGCCCTATCTTCCCCCTGTATCCATACCAACACGACTGTATTCTACACTGAGGGCATAGGAGTCCTGCAGAATTAAGTCCTTGCTCTGTTGTACCTCATACTGTATCCAGTACTTCATGTTTCAGAGGAAGATCCGTAATGAACAGAGTTGAATGCAATAACCTGCCTTTAGCTAAAGCTCCTCCTAAAGGAGTTGATTAGCTAGCTGATACACCAAAGCAGGAGATAATTTTTATAAGTATTATTTAGCCAAAATAACTTAATAGCAAATTTTCTTTTTATTGGATGTATTAGATGGTGTTCATCTGCCTGTGCATCTGAGTTCATTGTCATTAAAATCTGGGGGGAGGAATTAGGCACTACCAGCATGACTCATCTCTTCTCCAAAATAGGTTAAGTGAATCACACCCTCTGGGGGCCTCCATCTCTTTTTTGGGGGGGACTGCAAAGGGTAAATGGCTTGGATCAAGACACCTCCCTTGCAGATAACTGAAGTTGGGTCAGATGAAAGCTACCTGTTAACTGGTTTGCAAAATAAGGCATTTACTTTAATAATTACAAAATACATCACGCATTGTATCTTGTCTTGTCCTTACAAGAACTTGTAAGTAGGTCTGACCTCCATGCTGTTCCCAGTGTATATACATCTACTATGTCTCATGTAATTTGTAGATTTTTGAAGCTTAGACCTCCTTATCTTTCTCATGAGTCCTCACATAAGAACCTTTAACTTCTGTTATTACTATCATTGCCCTTCTCTGTAGCTCTCTGCTAGCTCTTTTCCAAAGTGTATGTGTATTGGGTGTTGGTGGCCATGTTTTGGCAGAAGAGGTCTGCAGAGCAGGGGGGACACCTCTGAGAACAGGTGGAAAAGCCATGCGTGGAGAGCCCATGCTGAACAGGTACTCCTGACAGGAACTGCAACTTGTGGAGAGCCCATGCTAGAGCAGGTTTTTCCCAAAGAACTGCAGCCTGTGGAACAATCAATACCAGAACAAGGGAAAACATCAGGAGGAAGGAGTGGCAGAGAGGAACTGCCGTGAACAGACCACAGCATCTCCCATTTCCTATCCATCCTGCCCTGCTTGGAGGGAGGCAGAGGTAAAAGAATCAGGAATGAAAGAGTAAAGTTGAACCGGTTTGGGGGGGAATGAGAGCAGAGGGAAAATAAGGGCAGGAGCAGTGTTTTGTCTGTTTCTCACTATACAAACCTATTTTAAGTGGCAATAAATTTATTTTTCCCAAGTTCAGTCTGGTTTCCCTTTGACTGTAAGTGGGAAGTGATCTTGCTGTCTTTACCCTGACCCACAAACTTTTTCATCTTATTTTCTCCCTGTGCCAGGTGGAGGGGAGTGAGAGAGCAGCTGGGTGGGTATCTGTCAGCCAGCCAAGGTCAATCCACCACAGCACATCACTGATTTCTGTAATGCTGTTACAACTCTTCCATAGCATCCTTCCTCTAGTAGAGTCTACAATCTTGTTAGCTTTGCTGACTGTGGAACACCTTGAATGCATGTTGCCATTACCCTGCTTGTGGTATTTCCTTGAAGGATGTGCTGGATGTTCACAATGTTCTTTCATTTATGCATTATCTATGGTATAGAAAGTCAGAGGTTCTTGCATGCTCCATGTGAGCAGCACTGAGAGCTGCTATATTTATTAATGGGGCTGACAGATGAGCTCAGATTAATCGTGGGAAGTGGCTACTGCCTCTCCTCACTTCATCCCAGCCAACCAGGATGACAACTGGCTGTAATCTCTGGTTATGATGATTGACATAGAAAGGCTTCCCTTCTCACTCTTCTTCTGACTTCTGGGGCATTGACAACTGCATGAAGAACTTGTTTGTGGCAGCTTAAGCAGTTACAGCTGAAGTAACAATGTCTGTTCCATGCCCTCGCTGTAGTTACACCACCTCACATCAAGAGATGGCAGATGAAAACATCTATTAGTACCTTGGTGCAAAGCCATGGTTAAAGTAACAAAAGTTTAAGCTTAAGAAAGCTTGGTGAGACTTTGCACTGAATCTGCTGTGGCACAGGTGCATATTCTCTTCTGTTGACTCCGATATGGGCTTATAACCTATACTAAAGGGAGATTGACTGGCAGCTGGTAAGTCCTAGTATAGTTGCACAGCATAAGCAGTTGATAGTACACTATTGGACCAGTTCTACTCTTCTCAAGTCACAAAAAACGCAGCACATACCATCAGCACTGCTTAAACAAGAAGAAATATTAACTATGACAGTACAGGAAAGAGACTTTTCAGAGAAACATTCTTTAATATCCTGTAGTATCCTCATTTTTTGGTACATACTCGAACCTAATCTGTATGTTTTACTTCCGTTATAGCCAAAAGCCTTGGAGGGCAGAGAGCCTAAACTAGGAAAGCCAGAATTTGATTGAGTCTGTGCTTTAGCTTTTCTGCCTTCCGTCTTCTGTTCTTCAACAGAAGGAAGATAACACTAACGTACATGATTACAGATGTGTGTTGGGTATCGTTAGTACTTACGAAATGCCAAGATAAAGAGAACTAGATGAAGCACTGCTTTTGGTCAGTATGGACATTAGGAGAGAAGTGACAGTATGTTCAAAAGAGAATAAGTAGGAAAAACATATGCAGAGTTATTTGCGTATGTTAAAAAAATACTGAAGGATTATAAATAGTTTAGGGCCAGACGTTTGAGAATAAGAACTATGTTCGTGTTCTCTCCCTTCTGAGCAGTTTAGCTCAGCTGTTGATGTTCACTAACTGGAAAATAAAACGTACTTTTCCCATTGCCTTAATCCCAGCTCTAGAAATGTAATGTTTCACATGGATCCCATGTGTGGTGCAGATTACACCTCTTCTGGATGATTTGCCACTTGGCTAGTAATGATGAGACCAAACTTTCCCACAGCACCAGGCAGGTTCTGCTTTGTAAAGCCAGCCAATGTGTCAGTACCTTCTCCTGACACTCCTTTCTTCCTTAAGGTAAACTGTGATTCAGGAGCTTCCTGACCCACAAGTTGTAATTGCATCCCTGTATTGTAGTAGCCTTTAACTGACCTTTCTTCTATGTATATTTTGGTCAGTATGAGTTCAATTAGTAATGAGGGGAGTCGATCACACTGCCTTACTCTATCCCATCCTCTTCCCACTCTCATGCCACCCCACATCTGGTCTTGCTTTCTTGTCAAATAGGCAAAAAGAGCGAGTTCCACGTGACCCATAGCTACTAGCACATGCATTGGCTTGAAACATCCTGCTGCCAGCTACACCATCTCTCAGGTAGGGCATAGTGGGCTTTGTGCAGAGCATCATTCCAGTTTCCAAATGTGCAGCCAAAAGGCCAAACACAATCCTGATGACAGGATGTTTGCTGAGTTCCCTCTAAGAGCACAGTAAAATAATTATGGACTTGACATTCTACAGTACACCCTTCTGCTTAGGTTATTGCACTGTCCTAATTGCCCTAGTACCTGAGAGACACACATGGTTTGCTGTGGGTGGCCCTGATGTCCCAGAGTGTTGGTGGTCCCATTTGAATCTGTCTCCAAGGAAAGTTTAGTAAGATGCAGCTGCTTAGTGAGGTGGTCCTAATGCATTGATGTCTTTGGATTTGCACGGAACAACCGTTTTTCTCTAGAAAATGCTAATTGTAAAATTTAAGGTAATTTTTCATGACTACGTCTGGTTAAACAAATGTTCCTTTGAAAGACAATAACAGGCTTCTGCTCTCAGATTGTTCTGTGTAGCACACTCAGCTAAAAATACATGCTTATTTTATTTTCATTGCAGGCACAATAAAAGATGGCAGAATAGCTGTAATGTGTCAGATTATTGCTTTTGTACAGTACTGTACTAGAAATTCTGTAAAATGCAAGGGAAGAAAAGTGTACATTTTTATCACTACAATGGAAGAAAAATGAATTATTTTAGCTAGAAATGTGGGGTTATTTAATGCATAAGGGTAAGAAGCTGTAATGACTGTAGAAACACAATTTAGGATCCTTCAGGGATTCAGATAGAAGAATAAGGAATTCCTTAGTAGGAAGAGAACATCATGATATATAGCAGTATATCAGCAGCCCACTCTTTCAGAGAGCGCACAGTAGCCCATGCTTTAGTGGGTGGGGGGAGGAAGCAGGGACTCACCACAGTTTGTTAGTGAGCAGCCTGTTGTCTGCCACTACTCATTGTCTCTGGACAGGAGAAAGTATAGCTTTCTGCCATTTTGGTGGTTAGAACTGCAGATATCCATGTGTATAAGAAAAGTATCCGACCTATTAATTAGTCTTAAAATTAAAAAAATCATACCAGTGATTGAACTGATATAGCCTTTGTAAATTCCTAATATGGATGGGGCCATTTGTTAATTACAGAAATAAATTGTTACAACAAGTTACCTTGTATCACACAGGAAGCACAACTCATCCTTAATTCAGGGTAGCGTTTTTTTTTGTTGCAGGGTATAACTCATAACAGATGTTCATCAGCTCCCAAAGTAAAGTCTTAGAGTGAAAGTGTTTGATATGGTATGTGAAGAACTGCGGCTGGAGAGTAAGCTATGGCAATTGAAGCAAGTGTAAGGAAAGAAGAACATGGGACTTGTTGATGGGACAGAGAAAAAGGAATAGTATTTGCAGGACCTGAATGCATAGGGAAAGGACAGGGAGGAATTACATACATAATTCTCCTCCTTTTCTCTTCACTTGCAAGCCTGATTGAGGGAAAGGTGGTGGTTGGTGGTGTCATCAGTGAGAAACATTCACTATGCGGGGAAATTGAGGTTGACTTTGTTGTCTTCAAGATAAGACAAGATGATGTTCAAGCAGAGACACCAGAAAGACTGGGCAAGACATGGGAGAAGCATCCTAAAGAGATGCAGGAGTTTGAGTCCCTGACATAGAGATGGAGATGGCACATGAAGGCTTGTGTGCAGATGAAGTTTAAAGAAAGCATGGTATGGAGGGAGCCAAAAGTGGGGAAGAGAATTGCAGAGGCTCAGTCTGTGCCTTTGTGAAAGAGGAAAAGAAAGATGGTAATGTAGAGCAAGAGATGTTGAGGACACAGTAAGAGGGAGGAAAAAGGGAGGTGGCAAGATGTCAAAGAGCAGATAGCCTGTAAAGGTCTCCAGAGCAGGTTAGGAGCCAGCAATACTGCAGATGGAGCAGAGGTCCTGACACTCACCCAGACTCTTTGCAGCCCCAAGTGAGAACAGTTTCAGCAGAGGGGACCTCATTTGTGAAAGTGTAGAAAATTGAGTTAACTGCAACATTCTCAGGGCAAAGGGAGGGAGGAAGGTGGCTAGTGCAGGACTCTGACACAGCAGTCAAGCTGGATAACTAGTCTTTGAGCTGCACAGCTTCTGGGCACAACGTGAGCCTGGAGAGCCTGCCAGAATCACAGGGCACTGCAGTCCTGCTCAGCCAGGGAGCAAGGAGAGCAACACTCTGCTGTACGCAGTTGAGCCTGTTCCTTGTGCAGCACAGCAGACTTGCTAAAAAAGTAAGGAAAGTGCCAGTGTGCATATAGACTCAATTTTCTACAATTTCTAATTCTGCTCAAATTGCATGGATGTGTGTTTCTGTTAGCCCTGTTCAAGTTCCCATTTGGATTTGATTCATCAGCCTTGCCCAGAGCAGCAGGCATATGATGTTTGCCATGGCCTGTTACTATTATTTAAAAGAACTCTTTCTGCTATTTCCACTTCTGAATTGCTGCCAAGATCAGGTTAGACCTGATGAGCCTAATTAATCCCCTGTGTAACTCTGTGGCAGTCAATGGATTTATGTCAGAGATGAATCTGGGACCAATATAGATGTATTTTTTGGCAGTAGGAAAAGAACACAGACATAGGAATGAATAAAGGTTAAATGGATGGTCCCTCAGCTAAGCCTGGCCTTTCAAAAAGTGTTTTCCCTCTACACACACCCCTTCTTTCCAAGCAGATGCATTCCTCTTTCTCTGCTGCTTGCTTCTGAACCAGGAGCCATGCAAGGGACAAATGGAGGTCCTCAGGGGACTGGAGGTTATAGAGCTTTTTGAGCTGCTCCAGAGACCCACAGGCTCAAGAGAGACAGTACATAACACCAGTTCCCGAGAAGATACAGCAGCAGTAGCTTTGGGGATATTCAAGAACCACAGTATGAGCTCTTTGGGACAGGGAGAATCTTCTGGGGTTCATACATTGCCTGCCACAAGGAGGCCCTAGCTCTGGCTGCCAGGCAAGCAGCAAATGTGAGTTCCTTTTCCTCTGCAAGGACTGCTACTTCCGCCAAACCAGCCCTGTTTAGAAAGCACCATGAAAAACAGGGTAAGAACTGATGCTAGTGAATTCTACTTTGTCAAACTGGGGCACACACAGAAGCAGAGAAACAACATCTTTGTTTAGGGTGGGGAGTCTTGTGTTGCAATGTCAGTGTTGGGTGTCAGGGGGGTCCTCTGCCCCCAGTCATGCTTCTCAGTAAGGCAGGAAAGGGCGCTGAACAGTATCAATCTCATCTCACCTGCACCCTTTAACATTTAAATAAGCACTTCCAGCAGACTTGCGTAGGAGGGTGGAACCGTTTTACCGTTGTCCCTAACCTTATTGTAACCTATTCAACATAAGAGTTATAAAAAAGAATGACAGGCAGGATGATACTGTAATTTACAGTTTCTCTTGGTATAACACTTTCCCTGGTATATCTCACTCCATATAAATCTTCTCTAACCTCTGAAGAGCCTTGAGTCATTGTATAATATGTATTACTTTTCATATTTCACTCAGAATAATTATGTGCTATATTGTGAAGTTGGGAACTCAGTTCTTTGTGATATCTACAAATAAGTGCATATGCATTTTAAATGAATGCTGACCAGTAGCTAGATGGCAGATATTAGAAATTATTTGATAAAGGGAAAAATCTGTCCTGTAACAGAAATACATGTAAATCAGGTGCTATTTCATGCAAATTGGGAATACAAGAACTCCTAAAGATTGTGGTGTGCAGGGGGTATTCAGATGAAAAGACTGAATGTGAAATCTTGCGGGTGCACTTACATGGCCATGCAGAGGCATAGGCCTTGCTGGACACATCTTGGCTGGCCAAGAGGCATTAACAGCTTGTGGATAACCTGGCTCCTGATCATGACCCAGTATTCATCTGTTTCTGACCTGCTGAACTAAGCTGCAGTGTCTCCTTTAGCTTTGCTTTCAGGCAAAAGAGGAATAGACCCTGCAGAAATGATTATTTTATCCAAGTCAATATTTCTTTTACTTTTAAAGACAGACCACACTTTGATATAAAGTGCTATTTCCCCTCAATACAAAGCCATATCCCCTCATAGGCTGTCTGAGCTGTTTGATATGAGCATGCACGCACTCAGGGGGGGTAACATCAAAACTGGGGGGCTGTTGACTTGACATTCACCTGTTTTGGCATGATCAGGGACTCCCAAGCTTGCTTTCTGCACGGGTGTACTGATTGCTCTGAGAATAATTGCACCTGATGTTTAAGAACCAGAACAGCTCTTCAAAAACAAATTGAAAAATCACGAAGAGCCCTATGTTCAAGAGCTGTTAGTCGTGTAGTGGCAGAAGGACATGGCTCCGGGAAAAGAAACAGAGATAGATCTGCTAAGCCTTGCTTAGGGTGGTTAAAGTTACTGAAATATCAGAATAGCTGAGGCTGGAAGAGACTTCTGGAGGTCCTTCATCCAAGTGGGTTGCACTAGAGCAGGTTGCTCAGGTCCTTGTCAGCAGTATCATGGGATGCCTGCTGATGCAGACACAGAGCAGTAGCCTCCATAATGTCCACATTCTCTCCACCCTAATAAGAAACCTTCCTTTTAGAAAAATTATGCTAGCTGGACTGAATTCATTTGTCTTGGCTGGTGCTCATATTCACAGAATCTCTAAGGTCACAGGTCACTCCCGCCTGCTCTATTTATGGAGCCTGCACTGGGGTGATGTCAGGCATAAGGTTCCACTTTCTCCATTGCCAACAAAGACTTACTTTTGTTGATCTGCCTGGGGCCTTTCCATAGGGAGCCAAAAAGGCTCTGGAAGGCTCCAATCTTCTCCCCGTAGGAGCAAGACTGTAGACAGCAGGTCATGCATAGAGGTTCCCTCTGGCTATGTGCTTCCCCTTGACAATTACAGCACCCACTCTCCTCACCAAAGAGAGTGTGGGTTGGTCACAGCCCAGCTCTGCATGGATCCTTGTCCTCCTCATCCCACACTGCTCTTCTACAGAATCGGTTGTGTTGGAATCTGCTGTTCTGGGATGTTAGCGTGGGAAATTTCAGTTAAAATGGATACAGACTGCAGATGTTCCCTATGGCTTTGCTGAATAGGATGAGACAGCTTTATATTCTCCATTAGGTAAACTATCATGAAATTATATTTTTGTTTGTTATCTGTCTGAATCACCTGAAGGTACAAGCTTGGAGCGTAAAGCATCTCCTAAATATTTCAGATGTTATGTACATGAGTAAGAAGCAATTTAGCAGTGGCTTTAGTAGGTAAAGTGCTTCACCTTTCACCTAAGAACAGCACTTTTGTGTAAACTGACCTTTAAAAGCAAGACCTGGTCACTGCTTTACTTAGAGCAGCACTGACAGAACAACAGGGAGAGATCCTCATCATGTTTGGTGCATGAAGGATGGTAAATTTCCTGGGACAAAGACTATCTAGCTAGAAAAGACACTTGAAAGTAGTGGTGCTAACACCTTAATAGTGTTACTCCAGCACTAAAAGAATCAAATTACAGCTTAAGAATTATTTAGCACTTGGCTGTAAAGCCAGGACTGAATTATGGTCTCCCAAATCATATTCCAGGCTCCTGGGTGCAGCACTTCATCTGGGCTACAGAGTAGAACCTGATCATGTCCCCTTTAAGTCCCTACTTGAGAAGCTTTGGCTCATAAAATGCATGCACTGAGTTTTCTGGATTAAAAAAAAGGCCTTTTTTAGTCTCCTGCATGCTTATCACTGCGGATCTCTGAACATTTATGTCAGAGTTTTGTTTTACATTCTTTTACTACTTAAGAGATAGCTTGTACTTTGGGGTGATTTTGGAGTCTGGCACACTTCATTACACTTCTATTTCAGCTGTCTTGATCTGTAGCAAAACCTCTAATTGCTCTGCATCCTCATCTAACTTTCTAATAAGATTAATTCTGTCTTGTGTCTTGGTGGTCCCTAATTAACATGATTTGTCTTCACAGTTAAGGACTCCAGGGTATCACAGTGAGCTCAGCTTTACCAGTCGGTGAATCTTGGAAGCAGTTAATCTATCCTTCCACGGGCAGAACAAATGCGGTTAGGTAGCTTCAAAGGGCTAAATTATTTGCAAGGCAGCAATCAGAAAGACAGACAAGGAGGCAGTGCTGCTGCAGACCTCGACTTGATGCTGCCCTTAGCCTGCTGCTTTCCTTCTGCTGGACTAGAACACCCCAAGACGGGCACTAATGGCACTTAATTAACCTGTGCAAGGGCAGAGGCAGGAAAAGGAGTGAGCATTTGGTCTGGCTTCACCCCATAAAACACCAGGTGCCATTCTGAGCCCTTACACTAGTATGGAAATTGAGACTGGGGGTCACACATGCCTGCCTCCTGCTCCGCACCTGACATGAAAGAGCTTTCCCTGGTACAGACAATTAAGAATAAACTTCAGTTCACCACTGTATAATTGACAAGAGCCTTTGTGAAAGCTTTGGAGAATCCATAGCTTTTTCCTCGTTATTTTTCCACCATTATGCAGCTCTTATGTCCAGGGACTGTTAGGAGCTGGAGGCATGAGAACGCCAAAAAGCTGTCCTTACAGGTGGTTTCATGGCCACTCTGAAATGAGAAGGGGCTCTCTCCAGGTGACTTGCTCTTAAAGCCTCTAGGTTTGTAAAGTTTGGGTGAAAAGCCACATCCAGGTTTTTTCAGTGACAATAGCATAAAATGGAATGAATGGCTCAAAATCTGTTTCTGGATGTGCATCCAGAAAATTGATTTCTTGAATTGTGAATTAGGATCCTAGTCTTAAGAGAGACATTAGTGGAAGGTTGTTTTTGTCTCCTTGGTTCCTCTGTCACTTGGATCCCCAGCTCTTGCAGCAGGTGGGTGCAGGGCAGCCTGGGACTCAGCCATGGCAAAGCACATAGGCTGTGTTCCTGGGGAGCTAGCAGGAGGAGAGGGGAGTGTGAGGTGGAATAAGCACCTGGTTTAATAGCAGACAATATGAATACAGAAAGTTCTGCATGGCAGGAGACAGCAGATATAAACCAGCAAGTAGAGCTGTTTCCACAAAACAGAGCTTTTAAGTTGCTGATAAAATTACAGAGCAGCAGGAACGCGTCCACTTAGACCAGATGAGCTTATAGCAAAGTGCCCTATGCTGTAAACAGTGGTCATGCCTTTTGTTCCCCTTTATGTTCATTATAATAGGAAGCCAATTACATTATTTGTCAATACTGGCATACTTAATAAGGATGCAAATTAATTAAAATCCTCACCTCGTTCCATTAGCAAGGAAAAAAGTAACTATCAAGCAGAAGCAAGGCTACAGCATCTTGGTTCTTTTCATAGTGGCACCCCTGCCTAGCAGCAGAACAAGCAGCATGTCATTTAGCCTCCCTGGCTCTTTGTTCCCACATGCAGACAGCCTGTGGTCTGCTTCATAGCAAACATCTACCTTACAAATAGCAGAGCACTACCAGGGACCCTTATTAGCTTTAACTGAGCCAGTCTAGCTGTGAGCAAGCAGCAAGCTGGGGTGACTTCTTTGTACCCAGCAGAGCATCTTTCTATACCACCACAGTCAGAGCGCAGGAGTAGTGAATGGCTATGGTGCGACTTGGACAGCTAGGGATCCTCAGGTGACCCAAATGGGAGCCAGAACAGATTGAGAGGGAACATGACCTCTAGTGAGGTATAGTGTTACAGCAGGAAGAAGCTGGGAAGGAACAACAGATTGGTGTCACGTTCAGAGAGGTGACCTGCACATCAGTCAAGTGCAGCAAAGAATTTCTCCTTGTGACACATCAGCTTGGGAATATCAGAAAAAGATGATACTTCTGGTACAGATGGGGTTATCTCAAGCCATATCTTCTGTGACTACAGGTGGTAAGTATTGTTTGATACATGCTTCCCATTTCCTATATCTAGGTTTCTCTGTAGCAATTTTTTTCCCTTTTACTTTTAGGAAATTACAAATTCTTCTCAGTGGTTCATACTATTATAAAGCATGATGCAAAACATCAGTGGCAGTTCTGAGACCACATCATTTATATAAAAGAGGAAAAAAATTAGTTTGGGCATCAGGGAGGTACAACTTGCAAAAACAATTCCGCAGCAGAGTCCTGGCAGAAGTCTGAGGTCTGCTCCATCACTGTGGATTACACAGTTGGGCCTCACATCGCCATTCAGCAGAAGTTCTCTAATCTTAAATACCTGAAGGACACCCTTAATTTTTAGCATCAAGTCAACAGAATTAAACCATACGAATGGGTTGGAAAACTTCACCCAAGGATTGTGGAATGTCTGGCAGTGGAACAAGATGTACTGCAATCTCACTATTTATGGGTGGCTGCTTTTAAGTGTTCAAAACATTGCAGTGCTGCAGAGTAAAAATAAAGCCAATGGCTCCGTATATAATTAAAGCTTTAGTAAGTCACTTCACCTTCATGCAGCCCCCCCCCCTTGTAATTTAAGATTTCAGTGTATTTTTAGCCTTGGAAGCCTGTCAAAGTTTGTTGCAGTCATGTTTCGAAGTTCATGTTAAAAAACTCTGAATTTTCAGAAGAATTAACTTTTTTAAAGCATCATATAGGAGAAAAACCTAATCTTTGATGCAAAAGGAGTGCTATCTTACTTGCATGTGGGCTGTCTTCTGTAGATGCTACATAAACACCACCAAGTCTGATCTGACACATGACACAAACCTACTAATAACAAACAGAGGCAGAGCACTGGCTCAGTGCTGGAGCTACAGCGACATTCTGAAACAGTTGTGATCAATCATGGGCATATAATGCTTTGGAACATGCTGGACATTTGTCATGTATGTAGGGAAACCAGAAAGTTCATCCTATATACAGCCCAACTTCTGCAGACTTAGGAGTCGGAACAAATCCTGTGGAGACAAGAACTGCAAGCACCAGCTCTCACTTGTCGAGCTACTGTTATGTTTTTGTCCGTAGGGAAGCCAAAAGGACTGTACAGAGCCAAAATTCACTTTGAATGTCCTTCCAGTAGGGAAGGGGAAAATAAAAAAATGCGCTGGCAAAAGCTAAACAAAGCATTTCTAATAGCAGACCACAGAGGAAAATGCACCAGCTACTCTCCATGGCAACATCTAGGTTCTGTTACATTTGCTGCCTCCACTCTCTCCTCCTTCCCTTTCTCTTCTCCCTCTCCAACCCTTCAGCTCCCACTGTTCTCACCCAGGTCCTGCCACACTGTCCCCAAGACC